>JBBYHH010183713.1:0-13693 GCA_038382905.1 Daphne laureola | reverse complement strand
GAAGAGAAATGAGATCCTTTCTCATTTTCAAAGATTGTTTCAAGAGGAATAAATCATGGTAGATACTCACCTTTAAGTATCCTTCAAGTTAGAGGATGGTTTGGAGATGGTTGTTTAAAATCCAAGCTTGAACACTTGAAAATTCTCGGTAAGGTCTCCGGCTTCAAGGGCACTTTTGGGTGTCTTCTTGTAATTCTTTACTCCTTACTCATTCTACAAAGTTGTATCTAAGAGGTTGATGAAGATATTTTCTGAACGAATGAAGATGAGATCGAGACTGTAACCGGGTTAAAAATGGTGATGAAGGGGCGGTTTTCTAGAAAGGGGTAGAAGGAGATGAGGTTTGTATTTGGAAGATGAAATGGTAGAGAGAAGATGAGAGGAAATACTTTGGTAGTGAGAGAGAGGATGAGCCGGTTTTGGTGAGGATGAGAGTGGAGAGTGGTAGTTTGTTTATGATATGAAATGGAAATGAGCAAGGTAAGTATAACAAGTTAAGCCAACATCATTACTTCCTTTCTTCTCACTCCACCCTTTAATCATACTTTCTTACCTACCAAATTGAGTCAATAACATGTGTCTTAATTTAGAAAAATCGGCAGGCATAGGGAAAGGACCAATATGCCATTTCCCGTCCATTTTTTTGAAATGATCATTTTATTATCCGAAACTGATTTTCAGGAAAATGACCCGAGACTCACGTACTATCTTAAAAGTGTGAAATCCCTTGAAAATAAGCTCAAACTCAATCTCGGGACCTCCAAATTGTCCTTAAATATCTCCGTTTCTCCAAAACAACATTTTTACTATCCGAGGACAATTTTTAGTAAAATGGTATGGGGTTCACGGAATGTTATAAAAATGCGAAATCTCGTAGAATGGACATCAAATTACCTCCCGAGACATGAGAGTCATTAGAAAATGTGTTTCTATATGTTTAAAATCGTGTCCCAAAAATATCAGATTTTGACCATCAAAATAATTTTCCCAAAAAATTACTGTTCATTAGAAATGAAAGTAACACTGCAGGTGTCTAATCTTTCTTCTTTCAAATTGTGGATCACCGCACGAATTTTAGCTCTACGACTGCATGTAAAGTTACACATGAAGCAACTGCATGTGTAATACTCAAGTTTGAGTAGATATTTACTTTTGTCTAAATGTATTATGTAGCTTTAGCATATGGATCCTATTATCATTTTGCTTCCAATCAAGCAATCTTAATTCGCACCCTGTTGTACCCCGCACCCCGCCGCGAAGCGCGGGCACTATAAACCCTCGTTTCCCTCTATTAGAAAACCCACAATCACTTAATTAAAGAATCACAAAGAAAGAAGACAGAAAAGATCATCTTGTCCTCTACAGTCCCTACAATTATGTTCAATTGAATCATGACAATCCAATAGGATCAAATAGATACTCCTTCTATCACATAAAAATGACTGTTTAATTTTAATATTTCAAGTTATAGTTTAATTTTAATTTTAATATTTCAAGTTATAGTTTAATTTTAATGTTTTCAGTTGTAGTGCTTGACTCAAAATTTCATTAAGATAAATAGTGAATTTTTTTTAAATAAATATATATATCTAGAAAATTCAGATTACAAATTATGAGAAGTATATGAATCATTTAATTTTACGTGTCTATAAATTCATAAAATTAAATCATAAATTAAATATTATGAAAATAACATTTATATTGCGAAAACAGTAAAAAAAGACTGCAATCTTTATAGGAGATGGAGTATTAAAAGCTAGAAGTATGAAGGCAATGAAGGATCAAAGGCATCCACACCATCAAATTGATCCGAAAGTTTTGAGGTATAAAATACCCTGTGTCCCAGAATTATTGAAATGTTTCTTTACTATTTTTATAGTATTTAATCTATGATTTATTTTTATAAAATCATAGGTATGTGAAGTTAAATGATTTATATGTTTCTCATAATTTATAATCTAATCTTTTTAGATATATATTTTATAATTTTTTTTCACTATTTTTTTAGTTAAATTTTAAATCAAACACTATAATTTAAAATAATAAAAAAAACATTTCAATAATTTTGAAATAGATGAAATAAGAGAAAGTATGAAAGTGTCAGAAATAGTGAAAGTGTACTTCAACATTTCTCAAAAAACATTGCAAATCAGGCAAGTTCGATGACAACAACACTAATAATCTTTTCCTTGCCGCTATTGCAAGAAAACAAACCTTACAATTGAAAGATGTTGGTGGAGATCAAATTGAAAAGTGCAACACATGTGACCAAGATTTGCAAGATTCAAAGGATTATACTCCCTTCGTCGTTCTGAATTAATTGATTTATTTAATTTTTATATTTTAAAATTTAATATTTAATTTAAATTTTTATAAAAATAAATAATATATATTTTTTAAAATAATATATTTAGTAAAAGTATGTTGTAAATTATGATTGATATGTAACTTTTTTAATTTTAAATATTTAAATATTTATAAAAAAAATTATAAATTAAATTTTATAAAATAAAAAAATAAAATGATCTAATTAATTCGGGATATAAAGACTATAACCTAAGAAAGTAAAAGAATCTAAGGTGGAATTTAAGAACTTTTCTTCATAAACTTACTCAAAAGCCGCTAGCAATTCAACTGCTTTCAATTCAACCAAGAGATAAGAAAAACAGGGAAATGATGAAGAAAGAGAATCTGTCTGAGAAGAATGGAAATATACCGTAAGAGAGAAATTAAGAACAAGCAATTAGGAAGAGGATTCCAAGCTTTCTCATCATGTCTGCCGCTTCCCTCTTCTACCTTCTGATTTCCTTTTCAATTGTGTGGTTCAATATTGAAATGAATTCTTCTTTTATCTGTCAGCAAAAAAGAAAACAAGATTTGTTGATGAGAAAAACACATTTCATCTTCAATAAATAAACTTCTATTAATATATTAACATATTTTCTTGTGAACTCAACCCTTCATTGGGATTTTCTTCAAAACAAATTAAGTGTATAGATGTTTATACATTTGGCTCATTCTCTTGCCGGCAACATATTTAGGGGCACTATAGTAATAGATAATAAAATAATAGTGAATAGTCAAATTTTACCGAAACCAACTCAGGTCTATATGAATACCACATTAGTTTTTTTCCAACTATTTATTGTAAGTGTTAATGAAAAATTACTCCAATTATATTGAATTATCATAATTTTATTTTTATTTTTTTTGAGGATGAATGCACTTCATTCAATACCAAACAACACGAGGCTAGAAAAACATAAAGAGCAAATACCTAATTAACCTACCAACTAAAACAGCTCTTAGCATGAGATGAGCCAGCAAAGGTCAAACAACCGACAAGCGTACGAACAAGCTGATAGAAAAGAAACAACAGAGTCCAAAGCAAAACCAACCTAGATAGAAACTAAAAGCAACTAATAAATAGACCACCATGATGATAGAATAACTAAGCGAGAAGCATATGAAATTCTTCACGGAAAGCTGGAACTCCCAAACGCTTTCAACATGCCATATGGCTAGAAAACAGGCTCCACCCGCAACATCCTCAGGATTGTGCATAGCCCCCGACCATCTCCACCTATGTCGCACTAAGCGGAACAAAAATAGGCCGATCTCTGCAAGGATGGCTGGGAAGAACAAGAAAGCGAACATCTCTACCAGAAAAGAAAACCACTGCCACCAACTATAGGCCACATCTATCCCCACAACAGCCCAAGTCCATAATAAGGGATGAACAGTGAGGCCGGACTTGGTACCCCCACCATTCGAAAATAGACGCATCAACCCTCCAGGCAGGAAGTCTCGCTCCCTGCCTTTACCGTCTCCTTGGATGGCACACTTGCTGTCTTGAGCGCAACTACTCGCGCACACTTCTAGCCCGCACCTGCAACCTCTGCTCCAACAACCCAAACTCGCTTTCTCCCAACACCTGTCTCTGTTCCAACAATATGCTCCTCCCGAAGGTTCTCTATAAGACCAGACCAAACTCTCGTGCAACCTCATCCTGCACCAGCCCCGCACTTCCATATAGCTCCAACGCCCTCGCAAATCAGACCAACCAAGTCCCCTTTTTGTCTCTAACCCACACCAACGAGTCCACCCCACGAGACCAACCAAGTCCCCTTTTTGTCTCTAACACACACCAACGAGTCCACCCCACGAGACCAACCAAGTTAATCGCAAAAACCAGAAAAAACCCACACAGTGAGGCTTAACCCAAGTGTCGTTACCCACAAATCCCAACCAGGAGCATCCACTACCCATCGCTCCCGTACTCCATACTGCCCTCAATCGGTTGCAGGCAAATGCTGAAAGAGCCCGATGTACCCAGCTCCAACCGTTGCCATCGGTTGAAAACAGGGGCCATCGAGAGTTCAGTCCTCTAGCATCTCGGTGACCATCTCGCACATGCCCGACTCCACTAGCCTGCACAACAAGGCGATGACCAGGGGACTGCGCTAGATTGATCGCAATCCAGCAAAGGCTCCCACGCCGGCCCGATCGAGCACGACTCTAGCAGAGATCCTGACGGCGGAACCTACAGAGGGACCTCACCGACCACAAACCCTGGTGCGACAAAGTTGTAGCGCGAGGAAGAGACCCGAACTCGCTGAGAAAATGTAAAACTCCATTGAAAATAGGCCGGTGACGGTGGCGCTGGTGCGAACCCTTAGAGCCATCATTTTTTAAATTATCATAACTTTTGATTCTCCCTTTACCGATCTCTTATTTTCTCTAATATTTTTACCTTCCTCTCCCCTTTATCAACATTCATATCTCTTTCTGAGTTCCACTTTTTTATTTATCTCTATCTTATTTGTTTCATATTTCTTCAATCTCAATGGTTGTCTCCCTCTTCCTATTACTCTCAATTATCTATATAGCCTATTTTGCTTCAATCGACCACCAAAATAGAGTCCATCGGCCCAAAGCTCTCGATTTTCACTACCCACAAGGGACCCGTGCGAGTCATCGCTCGCCATTGCCTCCATTGCTTGTGTAATTAAACATTAACAACACATTCTTTCATGGCTTGTCTTCTAAGCTCTCGTCAATGGTCAAGATCAAACAACTACAACTAATCGTGAAAAATTATCCGTAGATAGCTTTTCAAAACGCAAAAGCTAGTTTTGACAAGCTGTTGCCAAACACACCCATAATCATTTTTATAATTCTAAAGCTCAAAATCATTATCTTCATGCACTATGTCAATATGGATTATTTAAGGAAATCCAAATTAATAGGTGTATGGTACGGCGGGCCCAACACCTGGACTTGGGCCTGCGCAGTCAATAGGTCAGTAATTACGGATCACGGCTCTTACGCCCACAACATGGACAACAGTGAGGGCATCACACCGCGAGGGCAGGGATGCCTTCTCCTTCGCAGGAGGCCCCATCTCTTTCACCTTCGCAGATGACGGTTCTCCCATGATCTCCATGATCAGGAAACCCACTCACTCCACACCACCCACGATCTGGGTGATCATGGACCACTCCACCGGGCATCATGGGCAGGGCCTAACCGCCTAACCTATCTCCTATATAAGGAGAGCTTCGGCAACAGTCAAAGGGTACAGTTCTCTCTAAGTGTTTTCTAAACCTTGGGCATATACTAACTTAAGCATCAGAGTGGGTCCCCTAAGTTACAACCTCCGACCCATTTCTTGTTTATTGTAGCTATAGGGAAACACTTGAAGAGTATAGCTTACGGCACCACAGAACTAACAGTTTTTCTAAGGGAAGAACGGTGACCCCATGTTATCGCGAGTCCATGCTCACACCCCCTCACAGTCTCCACACATAGCAAAAGCGACTAGATAAAAAGGTATGTGAATGTACTAAGGTATAAAACTTCATTTAGGTTTAAATATTTTTAAAACCTACTGAGGGGGGTCATCCACACTCTCAGAGACTCCACCCTCATCACCTAATAAGGCATACTAGGCCTTGCCCATATTCTTCTCACTCAAACCCCAATCTTCACATTGCGAGGGATCCAGGTCAGCAAAGCTATGCCCAAGGAAGAGCTTCTCAGCTTGCTAGCGATAATGAAACCACCCTTACTCGAAGGTGTGCACGCCAACCTCGCCCACACAAAGAAAATCAAGGATCTTCTCCTTAATCCTGCCAAGACAGTCCGACAAGTCCATCTTGATGGTAGAGGGCTAGTCAGCTACTTTCCCAAGGAAGAGGGGTAAGCCCAATTCCGCCTCTAATGCTCAGAAGGTGAAGACCCATTTATATAGTCTTCGTCAACTTTGAAGAAGGCCTGCGCGATTTCATCAGCGATAAGCTTGGCTGCAGTCACGGACTTTTAAGCATACTTTGCCTTAACCTAGGCCTTCTCAACATCCTCCTTCGAGGCATCATTAGCTGTCTGAATCTCGACAGCAGCCTGATGGAGAGCCTCTTCAACTAAGTCTTGAAGGCCTTAAAAGTCACCTCCGGTTGTGCGATCTCCAAGGTCTTCTGCTTCAGCATGGACTCCCTGAGCAGTAGGCATGACCGAAAGCCATTGAGGAGATGATTCTTCTTTATGTCATCAAGTCTCAAGGCCAACCTCTCCTTATTGGTGATCTCGCACCAACTCTCAAGTTGGCCTACACGCCTCTCAAGCCACGAGGCTTGGACCCGTGCGCTGGTCTCAGACTTGTTGGCCAAGAAGAGGGAAGTCTTAAGGCTGGCGATCTCCTTCCTATGAGACTCGTCGCGCTTGTTGGAAAACTTCATAAATTCATTCTACTTGTGCATCGTGGAATAACCTCTGATGGCCGCCTGCGAATGCATTGAGTTATCAATAATAGTACCAAATGCTATGAAACCAAGAGCAACGGGAACTTACGTGAAAATTCTACAAGGCTATCTGGCCCATGTCATGCAGCGAAGATTCCAAGTTTTTCCTCTCTAAATCACTGTCATAAGGGGTGCGCAAGCCCTTTGAACATGACCAGAGGAGAACGTCCCCTCCCTTCAATAATGATGACTCATTAAAGAGCAAGAAGACATAATCCCAAGACCCTGAAGCCCCAGGCCCTTCTTGTTGGAACAACTCCCCGTACGTGTCCTCATGAAGGGTCTTCAAGGTAGCAATGACATATTCCTCCAGCATCCTACTAGGAAGCCTTGGATCGCACGAGTCCTGCCTCCTGTGATTCTGAAAGTACGGCTAAATATTGGCCTTCTCCCTATATGGTCCCTTAGGCTGAGGATTGACGATGCGACGATGTGTTTCAAAGGGGTTCTCGCCCTCACCATTTCCATTAACATCTACAATAGAAGATTACATCACATAAAATAAAGACTATAAACATTGATGGAAGCAGAAAGACAACGCGAGACCTAGGAAATCATATCAACGTCTTCCTCTAAGGGACCTTATCCTTGCCCTCCGTGGAAGCAAGTCCATCCAATTGATTGGCATCAATGAAGGGCACAACGACCGAGTAAAGGTTGGCCACTTAGTGGCAGAGACCGCATCAGCATCAGTTCCTCCTCCAGGAAGGATGGTCACCCAGTAAAAGGAGTCAGGCTCACCATCCAAAGCAGGAGAGGCTCCAGTCACCTTAGTTGGAGTCTGGGTTATTACAGTCACCACCGAAAAAATGCTGAAAATCTGAGATAATTACTGAGGGGTAAAATTCATAATTACCGGGACTTTATTTTTCAAGTGTGCGGTGCACATTTTATGATGTTTTCCTTATCCCGGGAAGTAAGTTGAAATTTATCTCTGGGTTATTCCGCATCAGGAGATCAAAATATGAATACCGGGCCATTTTACAAAAAATCACATCGGAAGGGTAAAATGGTGATTTCGGAGAAATGAATAAATTTCTGAAAATTCTCATGACCCGAGATTTTATTTGAAGCTCATTCCGCGGGATTTTAGCAATTTGGGACATTTTGTGAATCCCGGATCATTTTGTCAAAAATCAGTTTCGGATGGCAAAATGGTCATCTTGGAAAATTGGACAAAAAGTCCATTTCTGTTAAATCACTAAGGCTGGTGATTTTTAGGCCTTCATTGGGCTTTAAAGTGGGCTTAAGTGGAGTGGGTTTGTAATTAGTTTGTATTTAGTAAATAATAGGTATTTTAGTAATTAGAACGAATTAAAACTTAATAAAATGAAATAAAAATAAAAACGAAACAGATTTGGTTTCGGATCTGATCCTTCATTCTTCGCTGCTCCTACTCTCGACACGACGGAGACCCGGGGCTCGATGCAGGTGTGCGCATGATCGACAGAGCCGGTACCAGGTGCGGCGCAGCGACGGTGAGCTGGCGACGCCTCACCGGTGGCGCAGCACGAAGGAGCCGGTGGACGCGATGGAGCTAGAGATCGGAGGCGAGGGATGATCAGCGATGGCGGGAGGATCGGCGGCGATGCGGGCTCCGCCTCCGTTCTGCGGCGACGGCTGGAGACTCGATCTGTTTCCTCCGTCCATGGTGACAGATCCTGATCGGATCTACTGGCGCAATGGTGGAGGAGCAGTGCCGGGCGAGCGCAGCCGTCGGTGAGAGAAGGTGACTGCCGACATCGACGGAGCGCGGTGACGGTTGGAGGTTCTCCTGTGACGCTGGTTCTGCCTCTATTCTGCAACACAGCTGGCGATGCGGACAGAGGGAGTTCACCGACGGTGATGACGGTGGCCTGTGCGGCCACCCTCCGACGGTTCTGACAACAGTGGTGCGTGCGGCGACGATGGCGACGCGTGGAGCATCCTCCGGTGAGCTCTCCGGAGACCATTGGGTGAGAAATTGCCATTTTTCTCATTTATCCAAATTTCTCCATTTATTGCACTGCGTAATAAATTAAAGAATCTGTTGGGAATTTTCCAAATATCTGATTACTGTGATTGCAAAAAAATTAGGGATTTTGCAATTGTATTATTGTTTTCTAAAACAATAAGTCGTGAAGAAATTTTATTTGTTAATCGATCGATGAAATTGTGAGATGTTGGATTAGTTGTTAATTGGTTGATTAAATAGGGATTTAATCATGAAAGTATCGATGGAAGTTGAAGAAAATTATTTGGGTGGAAGATGGATGAAATCTGAAAGTTTAGGGAATTTTGGAAAAATTTGTGACTTTCGGTAATTTTCGTGATTAATCACAAAATGTGGAAAAAGTGAGCAAAATTGGTGTTTTGCCACTTTCTGAAATTTTGGTATCAATCTGCACATTCTGAGAAAAATCTGGATGTTCTGTTGTCTTTCCGTTTCAGGGGATTGTGTGGAAATACAGCCGAAATACTGCCGGATTTTCGATAGCATTGTAGATTCCTCGGTTCGGGAAAGTACAGAAATTTTGTGGTTTATAATGTAAGGAATAATCTGTTAGTTTTTCCATCTTATGACGTTTCGGGCCAAACTAGTAATTCCTGCAAAGTTTGGCATCAACTGGTAGGTAATGGGTAAAGAAGTTAAAGTAAACTTC
This sequence comes from Daphne laureola, assembly GCA_038382905.1. Classification (NCBI taxonomy): domain Eukaryota; kingdom Viridiplantae; phylum Streptophyta; class Magnoliopsida; order Malvales; family Thymelaeaceae; genus Daphne; species Daphne laureola. The sequence goes on along the minus strand of JBBYHH010183713.1, from coordinate 4,251 downwards.
TCTAAGTTAAAAGTGTAAAATTTGGAAGCATTTAAGTGAATTCTGTCACTTTATGCAAATTGGGTTAAAAATGCACTTTTTGTTAAAGTATGGGAATCTTGTGTGTAATTAATCATAAAGGATGATTAATTATGTTTAAGTGGTAATCTGGTAAAATCTGTAAGTTAGTTAACCGCTTAATCTGCAGTTTGACCAAGTTCATCAACTAATCAGATTTTGGTCAAAGGTTGACTATTTCTGTTAAGAAATGTAGAATTATGGAAATTCTAAACCTTTCATTTTTGTCTGTTTTTTAGAGCAAAGTTCGGGTAGCGGGATGGATTCACTTGTCTGGGATCTGTCTGCCGACCGTAGAATAGTTCTGTCTGGTCATTATGTCAGTTCTGGTACTAAGGTACATAGCTCCCTGATAAAGTATTTTATTTCTGATTCTGGAATGGGGGTTAGTCTGGCCGGAGGATTGTTTAGTTGTCTGTCTATTTTTCTAGTCAGCACGATTATTTCTGGACTAATAGTTTAATTTTTTTCTATTTCTTACAAACAGCAGCAATAGTAGCATAGTACGGTGTATTCTGGGCTCTGTAGGCGTAGGATGCATATAGGTATCATTACATGATCTGTAAATCTGTCTGCTTTATTTTTCTCAGGGAGTTCTTGCCCACCAACTGGGCGGGACTCCTTTCTGGTGCATCTGGGTTGAGCTGAGCTTAACATTATTTATGCATTTTATCTGATTTCGTGATTTTCTATAAATCTGTTAACGTGTCAGGAAAGAAATTTTTAGGACCGGGTTTTGGGACCACCAATCAAGTTAAGTGTTCAGCATCACTGACCACCTCCCGGTTCCCCCGACATCCACTTCTGCATCCGTACGCTTCCGCAGTGATGGGAACGGGGGTGGTGGTTACAGTTTGGTATCAGAGCTAGTTTATGTTAGGTATGTTTAGGCAGGGAAGCCCCCTATTCCATCGATCGGGTCTAGGGTGGTTCAGTGATGAGGGGGCCCCTTCTTTACGAGAACCACCTTGGAAACGGAAGGTGGGACAGTGGACGGCCGGTCTAAACACACTTGACATAGCTAAAGCATCGTTCTTACTTAGGAAGGTCAGAAAATCATGATAGACTCGTCCATTTGGAAAATGGGCGTCTGGATCTGAAATTACGAAACTAGGAAAGCTTCGGCCGGAATTTTGATTCCACCTTTTTTGATTGAGTAGTAAAACATCATACATTGCATCTGCACTACAGAGCCATTAGGAAATATTGTTGTCTTTTTTAAGATAACCGTTATGTCGTGCTCTTTCTGTTATTAAGTTTCAGGTTATTTGGAAATACTCATTGATAGCGAGACCTGATCTGTCAAAAATTACGTGCAAGTATAGGGAACCCAAGGTAACAATTATGATTAAATCATAAATATTCTGTTCTGCCATCTGTTTAGGATTTTTTAATTTAGTTTTTCTGTTAAGAAAGGACTTAGGTCCTTTTTAGTAAGAATGTGGATTTGAGGATTAAATTGAATAATGGGAACATAAGTTCTGAAATGACGGTAGCATTACTGTTTTCAGTATCTGCGCTAGATTTTGGATAGGATCGGTAAAGGTAGTGATCGGGCAATGGAAATGGTAGAATTCTGTCAGAATGACGTTAACTACAGAAGTGTTAGGATGAGTGTCCGTGAAAAACACGTGGCTTCGGAGCTAAGTAAAGTGGAATGAAATAGGAGGTACGGAAGGTCCGTTCGTTATATCTTCTGGGAACAAGGTTTTGAGAGTTCATAAGTTAGGAGTGCGAATTGGAATGGAGACAATGAGTGAAGCTGGGATGTCAGAAATTCCCACAAAGTGCGTAAAGAAAGCAAGTGGATTGGAAACCTCCAATCAACGGGATTAAACAGCCCAAGGAACTTTGGTATCTGCCCCTCAAAAAATTCAGCGATGCGAAAGGGAATCTTAATGTCTGGTCCTTGGGTACCGTATTGCGGATGCCGCCCAGGATTTCTATTATACAACATTCAATTTCGAAGTACGATATCAGCAAGGAGACCCAACATATTCTGCAACAACTCATACGAAGGACAATTACATGGACACATAGATGTAGGAACCAAATTTGGACATCTTTAGAATTTTCTAAAATTGTTTTACTGACAGTTGGTAGAGCTGGAAACTTGCAAGTATCGCCTGTTTTCACTCAAGTCAGCAAAAATTAGAGTTGCGCCTGTAACATTAAGCCTACATTGGATTTTTCCAGTCGTGTGCCACACCAAGTGTACACCACTTCCATAAAGAAGGTTGGAGATAGGTTTTGCTTAACGCCACATCGTCTGGTAATTATTCTGAGTCAATACACATGGACATTCTATTTAACCATCTTTGTATCGCCAAGGTATTTGAAGTATCGTCTGAAACAAATTTTTTATTAAGGGTCATGAACCCTATTTGAAGGTTGATTCGAGGAGTTATGCCAAGGGTATTCTGAGTTGTTCGAGGAGTCTTGTTGACAAAGCTTCGATTGGTTTGAGAATTAGGAAACAACCAATGAGGTTACTTACTGGTGAAGATTCCCAGCCCCTAGAGAACTGTAGGTTATAAGGTTGGTTCGTTTAACCCCATTCTGTTCTGAAGTTGCACCATATTGGTTTGTCGAGGAGATTTTTCGGTTCAATGGAAGTTGGGGGATTGACGTTCCACATGTCAGTGGTTGTCAGTAAGTATGGTCACAACCGGGAGAGCAGTTTGTTGACCCCCCAAGTTTGATTCTGTGAAGTTATGAAAGCTTAAATTAAGATTGGTCTAGTGGGTATATTCCAAATGAGTTAAGGTTATGATGACGTGCATATGCGTGATTGTTGATAAGTATGATCGTTACACCAGTTATGTTGCCATCGAAGACAAGTCTGAAGTTCATGTTCCGGATATGTAATACGTCAGATTAGTAATACTCTGTACGTACAAGTTAAGGTTAGGGCTTATGGGGGCAACCCGATGTTGAAAATGTTGGAGTGAATACATAACACCTTTTGAGGTAAATATGATATGTTCAGTTTTCTGATACTTCGGAATCTCGTATGATGCTGATTTCACAAAATATGCATTTGTGACCGATCTTGCACGAATAAACTGTACTAATTGGATTGGAGTTTTGATCTGAACATTTTTTGTGTGGGTATTTCTATATGTATAGTTTATTACAAATTTTATAGAATATGATTTGGATGTTTGTAGAATTTATTAAAAATATTAGACTTACAGGAGGTCTGCTGAAACAGTTTTGTTTGGAAAAACTAAATTTTTCTGTTTGAGTTAGTTGGTGAAATGGAGGATTTGTGGTGTTTTGTCAGGCTATGAGCTAAAACCTCCACGATGAGTTGGATTCTGGTTATGGTAGGATTTTTGGGAGAAATCTCACCGTCGCCTCGTGTGAGGGCTTTGAATTCCGTTCTGTCTAGCAGTGACCCATATCGTATAGCACGATTCAGTATTGCCTTTCTGAGGTATCTGTCTTATGTAGCCAATATGTGACTACGTTCTCTTTGCCTGTAAAGTTGCGAGTCTATTTGTTTGAGATCTAAGGTCTGACGTCTATCGTACGTTCGGATTGCACCTTCGGGTGTTACGTTGGGATTTGCTTTATTTTGTTACACACCTACGAGTGTTCTGTTATGAACCTACGGGTGATCTGATTTGGTCTATTGAGATTTTCTCTATTCTGTTTCGTACCACAGTAGTCAGGCGATCTGTTCTAGTCTGTTCTGTTCAGTTTCGTAATCATCGAAGGTTTCGATGATAGATCAGATTTGGAAACCGTTAGGGATGGGGTGCGTGCTGATAACGATGTGGTTATGCAATTGAGATTAAGATGTCTCACATGTTTCAGTATAGGTAAATTCTGTATTGGTAAATTTGGAATTGGCGAGTTCTGTATTGGTAAGTTCGGTATTGGTAAATTCTGTACTGGTAAGATTCAGTATTGGTAAGTTCTAAGGGAACTTATAAGATCTATCTTTGACCACATATGGAAGGATACTCGGTGGCACTGAACTTCATTACAATGAGGTATCAGTGGCTGTTCTATATTGGAAATTAATTTGGAGCCTCTGCTAAATGACTCGTTCCTAAGGACATGACTCGGGAACCGTTTCATACCGTTTAGGTTGCGGTTCAAGTTTCAGTAAGAATGATCAGAAATGGTTCTGACATTGAAGTTAAGGATACTCTTGGAGGACCAAGAGTCTTAAGGGGGGGGGGA
>JBBYHH010183602.1:0-22587 GCA_038382905.1 Daphne laureola | reverse complement strand
AACCACTAACGTGTTTTCGGGTGCAGGTTTAGGCTTAAGTAATTAGAACGCCCTAAACCTAAGTAACGCGTTAGAAACATTAAGTTCGGAAAAAGTTTAAAAATGGCCGGGTTTTGGGTTCCGCTGTTAATAGAAAAGTTCCGTTCCGACATCACCACCGCCTTCCGGCACCGTTCCCGACGCTTCCGCACATGCCGGCCGGGGAGGGGTGGTGACATATAAACTTTAATCATTAACATATTAAAATAAAAGTGGCTAAAGTGATTAACTTACAAGGACATAGTGTAACTTTTATAATTAGACCAATAAAGTTTTATAAATTGACCCTTTTACTTGCAAATTTACCTTTTCATCATTCCAATGTATATAAGCGAAGATTCAATAAATATAATTTGTTACTTTTATTACAGTAAGGGTTCAACCTATGTCACATTGATGTTTATTTTATCTACTTTATGTCACGCATTTATTCTTAGTTTGTTTACTATCCATTCTCTTATTTATGCATTTTAAGATATTTTATAACTATATTACTTTACTTGTGCGACAACTTTAGTCACTTTCAAACTATTAAATGATCAACAAAGTCACATAACAATTACAAATTTCTGTTTATGTTAGTACTCGTGCCGAATGCGAGTATGTGAGAGAGAACATGACTATATACTAAAGTCTATGCTAATTGTGCCTTTTTACATGGCTTTAATATGAGATGGATATTATTTTTTGCAACAGATGTGTACTGCTTTCAGAAGGTTTAAATTTTTAAAAAATATTAATGAATTTTTTTAATTAAATAGATTTTTTATTTTTTTAGTAAAAACTATCAAGACATAGTATATAGGTAAATTTAAATCTAATGAATATTAAAAATCAAACATCCATTTGAGGAATAACATATATCTATTTCATCAATTTTATCTTTCCATACCGAAATTAATTTAGTCATTTATATTTTTACCATAATTATGAAATTATAACAATGTGGTGAGAAGTTGAAGGAAAATGATTCAATGAATTTGGGTGATTTTATTTTTGTTAACAAACACTAATAAGTAAGGCTCTATTAGTTTAGGTAAAAAAAAAATGTGTGATATTTATACAAAAGAAAATTCATAAAATACTTATGCTGAGATTAAAAAAAAAATGCATATAAACCATTAAAAATGCATATACACAGAACACATAAACATACAACTTTTCTCATTGATTTTATCTCCGTAGCAAAACATGGTTAATTACACTAGTGATTAACAAACAGAGTTAGAGTCAAATAATTGTAGATTTTGGTGATAAGTGAGTAGGAAAATCATATGTTTCTATAAATGAAGTGAAAAAAGTGTAAATTTTGAAATAGTCAGGAGATAATCATACTTGATGTATTTGTAATTAGTTTCACTGAGTGTCTAATTGAGTGGGAGTAATAGAGCACATGTTTTCATCTATATTTGGCCAAAATATAAGATTCACCACAATTTTTGTTTATTATCCATTTTCACCTCTATTTTTACTATATATGGTATAATTTACCATCAAATTTTAATCTAAGCTACAATTTACCACTAAGTTTATTAACGGATAGAGTATTCCTGAATATTCCGTAAAATAGAAATATATGAGATGTATATCACTCTTCTAATAATCAATTTAACATAAAATTTTAAAAATTTAATAAATACTTCCTAAATTTTTTATTTAAACCTATTATTATTTGATATGTTAATATTTTTGAGAATTAATAATTTTTAAAATTTATGATAAAGTCGGGTATTTAAATTAGTTAAATAATAAAAATAAAACGTAGCGAATTTGTTTAGACTGTTATTTATGAGTAACAAAACTGGGCGGGGTCATTAGACAGTGAAAGCGGCCATTGTGTTCTTCCATCTCTTCTTCTTCTTCTTCTTCATGTGCTGATTCCAGTTCGGGAGTTGGCAGCCATTTCTGCTCCTCCATTTTAATCCTTTTTATCTGCCTGCTTCCTCCTTTACGGCATTGTCAATCTGCTTCTCCTGTAATTTTGTTATCGCGTGTGAACGACGGAGGCTAAACCCGTCCTCTCCCGGTACCCTCACTTTACACCCACTCTTCCTCGTTTCCGGTTCACCAACAATGTCTTCACTTCGGATTTGGATCTAACTGCCTCTTCGTTTCATTTGGCAGCCGTGGGATGCGACTGAGGTGGAGATCTGCGCCGTCGCTGTCGACTAATTTGAATGTCAGCTGTTGTTTTGGTCGCCGTTAGGGTTTCCTCTGACGTCTCCTTCCCGCCATGACCACCAAGCGCGCCTACAAGCTGCGTATCCTTTTATATTAGGGTTTATGGAAGAGATCTTGTCGTCGTTTTTTCTCTTCCTCGTTTCGAGTTATGGGTCGTAGTTGAGTTTATTTGTCAGCTTTGAGTTTCTTGAGTTGAGTGTTACCTTGACGACTGGTAGAGGAATTTGTGGCCCATTCTGCTGCTGTTAATTGCCTCAAGATTGGGAGGAAGTCCTCCAGGGTTCTCGTCACTGGAGGAGAAGATTGTAAAGTCAATCTATGGGCTATTGGCAAGCCTAACGCCATTCTGGTCAGTTCTTCATCACCAAATCGTTTCTCCGTCTTCTTCTCCTCTTTCCCTTTCTTTTTCGTCATTAAGTTCATTATTGCTGTGCACCATAGCTAGAATTGAGGACAAAAAAAAATCTCATTTTAATCTACGCTCTTTATTTCTTTGAAACTCTTAGGCATAATCGTTGTAGTAATTGTAGTACTCGTTATGTGGGATTTAGTTGATGTGAGATTTATTTATGTGGTGTTTGCAAATTTGCAGAGTCTTTCAGGGCATACAAGTGGAATAGATTCCGTGAGCTTTGACTCTTCAGAAGTCTTGGTAGCTGCAGGTGCTGCTAGTGGCACAATCAAGTTATGGGATTTGGAGGAGGCAAAAAGTATGTCTCAGGCACTGTTCTTGCTTAAAAATCATTTTGCTACTCTGCAATCTGGTTTCAACTGGCATTTTACTCTGGCTGTTCACCTTATTCTATTATTAACTATCTACTTATTTTCTAGTTGTACGCACTCTTACCGGTCATAGATCCAATTGTATATCTGTTGATTTCCATCCATTTGGGGAATTCTTTGCGTCTGGTTCTCTTGATACAAACCTCAAGATATGGGATATCAGAAAGAAGGGGTGCATCCACACCTACAAGGGCCATACTCGAGGAGTCAATACAATTAGGTTTACCCCAGATGGTAGATGGGTTGTGTCTGGAGGGGAAGATCATATTGTGAAGGTAGGATTGCTCTTTTTTGTTATTCTGTTTGCATTTTTTTATGTAACCAGAAATCAGATTCACTGATTTGTATCTTGATTGCAAATAATGGAGTAGATGAAGCTGTAAACAGGTGGTTTTATTTTTTATTGCAACTCGCCACATTGCAGATGGTCAATAGGGCCATCAGATGAATTCTATGAACACATTCTCATATAGTAGTTAGAAAATAGAGTTTGTGCTATTGCATTTCAGTTTGCGTGTGCTTCAGATTTTCGGTTCTTTACTTTCAGCTGATTTTGGTTTGCTGGCCCAATGACAGAAAATTTAAATACTTTACACATGTTGTATGTATAAAGTTTCGTATCGATGAAGATCTCTGGTAGCTAAAAATGCTACAGAGTCCTCTCTTTTAAATGTGCAGACAGTTGTATTTAGTTTCCCGGTATGTGTACTTATGGGTATTTGAATCATAAAAGAATTTGGTCCTCTTCTATGGGAAACTGCTTGGACTTCAAAAACAATATAGTTCTACCCTGAAGCGTGGATGTGTTCTCTGTTTAACTTGTCGTTCACTTGTGCTAGTAGGTGTGGGATTTGACTGCCGGGAAGTTGATGCATGAATTTAAATGTCACGAGGGCCAAATACAGTGCTTAGATTTTCATCCTCATGAATTTCTTTTAGCTACAGGTTTGTCATTCTATTTATCAGATAATTATTGCATGTAATGCAAAGTACTAAATGTCATCTCGTTATTTGCTTACTATTATGTTTCACAAATGCTTTCTTTCGACGCAGTGATGGAGTTTTTTTGTTTTTTCATCCATGAATGATAGTGTGCATGTTTTAATTCTTTTTTCCTTTTTCTCCCTGTCATCACTCATTCTGACTACAGAGATTTTTTTAATAAGATTGGCTGTAAATGTGTCCACTATCTCTTTTATTTGATCGGACAAACAAAGATGCCTATAATGTGTATGTTTAATGCGATTAATGCATGTGGTGTAGGTGCAAGTGTCTGAGACAACTGACAGTTGCATTGGTAGAAGCACCAAATATAATTGAAACGTACTACAATTGTGCTGGTGTATCTCAATTACACCTTTTGTCCCAGATTTATGTTCATTATTCATCTGTGCTATACATGTTTGTCCAGAATAAGGTATTTTCATGTCTAAGGGTCATTTACAGAGCAAGTGAGTATTAACCTATTCAATGCAACATGTGAAGCTATTTGGGATTAATTTTCTTTTTTCCATAGTGAGGAAGTTTGTACCAATTTTCCTACGCTCTTGTCTTACCTCCTTAACACAGTTTCTTGTAGAAATATCAATTTCGGAATACAGGAAGTTCATTGATTAAATTAGTTTCTTAAATATGTCATGGATTTTCATGCAAGAAATCCATTGAAGTTTTCAGGTCTATGTTTGTTATCAGTGTATGATATGTGTTTGATCTGTTTAACCTTTGTCACTCCGAGAAGCACGTCATAAGTGTTTCTGGTTAGACACCGGATCTTCTCCTGGAGAGATGGTCTTCTGCGTATTAATACTTCAGTTTTGCTCTTTCCAGGCTCAGCTGACCGTACTGTCAAGTTCTGGGATCTTGAAACTTTTGAGCTGATTGGTTCAGCTGGCCCTGAGGTAAGTTGCTTTTACTGTCATGTCATTGTACATTACAAGTCTTTGTCATTTAATTATAAAGAAATCTAAACATTTATTAATTTTGACCATAGACCACTGGTGTTCGTTGTATAACATTTAGTCCTGATGGGAGGACCCTACTCTGTGGTTTGCAAGAAAGCCTGAAGGTGAAGAATCTGAACACCTAATTCTTTTATAATAATATGATAAAAGCACATGTGTCATCCTTACTCCGTTTGTTTTGTCTGCACTTTAATAGGTTGTCTCTTGGGAGCCAATACGATGGCATGATTCTGTGGATGTGGGGTGGTCTAGATTGTCTGATCTTAGCATCAATGAGGGAAAGCTTCTTGGGTGCTCCTATAACCAAAGCTGTGTAGGGGTCTGGGTTGTAGACATATCGGTATGCCCGGTCTCCCGTATTTCTAGTGATCAGACTTTTCTCTTGTGCTCTTTGTGTGTGCGTATGTCCACTTATTGTGTATATTTCGCTGGCAACTTATCCATTACGTTAACATTTCATTGTTTCAGCGCATAGAACCTTATTCAGTTGTTAAAGCAAAGTGTTCAAGTGGTCAGGAGTCTAAAACAAGCTCAAGTGGCAATCAATCAGTTCTGAATGAAAACACATCTAAAGCCAGTTCAGGAAGGTTATCTGTTTCACAAAATTCTGAACCATTTGGGAAGGAAGCTAAATCTGCTGGGAGATTGTCAGTTTCACAAAACCAAGATCCTTTGGTGAAGGAAACAAAATCTCTTGGAAGGTTGTCAGTTTCACAGAATTCAGATCCTTCTAAGGAATCTAAAAACATGGCATGTATGTTCTGTTCTTTCTTTCTTTTCCTTTTGCTTATCCAGTTTCACAGATTTTGGTTCCTGCTAAGATTTTTTTTTTTTTACAACTATGTGTATGTTGCGTTTATCCATGCAAAATAAATGGAAGCATTTCTTTTTATTTCCTTCATAAACCTGCTCTTTTGTGACTGATTGTAAAGCCAATATCGAAAAGATGTAAAGAGGAAAATAAATATTCAAGGTACCCAGCATATCTGTCTGACTGATATCTCTAGGATGTTTCCTTGAGACTCTAGACTTAGGTAGGACCAGACACTATTTTCTGTATGTGGGTAAATTTGGCTGTCAATAGGTTTAAAAGTTATTAAAAAGGTTACTATCTGACTTGTTTACTGCATATTGGTTGAAGCCACAGGAAATTTACCTGATACTCCTCAGAGGGTCAATTTGAATTCTGGTTCTAGGAATGTTCCTACTTCCAATGCAGTTCCCAATTCAACTGTCCTAAAGAGGCACTCTTCTCGAGGTACCTCAGCAGCAAATGTTTCAGCTCTGAACAAGTCCGATGTCATACCTGTAATTGTTCCCAGAGGTGACACACGATCTGAGCTTCCATCTGAACCAAAAAAAGAAGTAGGAATACCTGGAAGAGTGGTTGAACCAGCTGAACTTAGAAAAGAAGCTGGAGTTATTGGAATGGTTTTGGAGCAAGCAGGTGAAAGAAGGAAAGAACTTGGAAACTCTGGGAGAAGTTCAGAACTGGCATTTGAGTCTAGGAAAGAACTTGGAATTGTTGGGAGAACAATGCCATTTTCTCTACAGTCAAAGACCACTAGTTTTCGGAAGTTTTCAAATAGTCGAGAAGACACGGATCGACAAACCATATTTGTTCCTTCTGCAACTACAAATTCTAAAGTTTTGGAATTTAGCAGTGGTTCAGCACGTAATACTTATTCCAGTTATAGAAGTTCAATTCAACTCATGCCTCCCAGTGGAATGGACCTGGGTGATGATAGGTGTATTATCCCTGGAAACATTGAAATGAACTCTACACCAGCATTACCTACAGGCCACCTAAATGGAGGTTGTATGTATTTCGAACTCTAAGTAGTATATTCTGTTTTTTGTTTTTTTCTTTCTGTTCTTTGCACAATCTTAACCATTGTGTTGTAGAATTTAGTCTTTGTGTTGGCGTTGGTCTACTTTTTGACGTTCTAATTGCTACTAGCCTACTGATGGTGGCAGAAATTGTCTATAATGTTGGTATTGGATGTCTGCTGGTGTTCAACTTGATCATTTAGGTGCTTTGGAATGGAGTGATATGATTTGTTGGGATATCTATAACCTGTCCAGGGAGTTTGTAGGTGAAAAGCTAAGACATAAATCATGTCATTCATGAATTTTGTTCATAATATCATTTATGTATATATGCCATATGGTATATTAATTATCTGAATGTTACACCTCCACTCTTAAATTTAGCCTTATCAGGAAATAAAGCCTGTTGCAATTTCTGAGTTTGAGTTAAGTATAGGAAATTGGTTCCATTGAACAACACATATGAAATTGAAAATGTATCAAAGAATCTTAAAATTGACACCATTCTCTTTTCCTGGCTTAAATTAAAAATGTATGTATGCATTTATAATCTATTTATTAGGATTAATTAAATTTTAAATCATATTTCTTATATATTATTGTAGTTCACAGGCTATGGTTTCTGATAAAATGGTTTTTTTATTCAGCAGATTTGCATGGTTATAAAGGAAGTAGAGATGTATATCCTGTGGATTTCCAAAAGGGAGGTAGAAATTTTAGTTGCTTGGTTTCGGTTGAAACCAAGAAAAAGTTGTTTGAGCCAGTTATTTGTTTCAACTCGTTGTGTAATTTCAACTCATTGTTTACATATAAATGTTAAGGAAGGATGCGCCCAATTGTCTTGGAGAAAAGAGGAGAAGCTTCTACTTATGATCTACCAACTACAAGCATTCCTTCTGAGAGCACATCTACAATTAGCATGCCTTCTTTTAATGGGGTATGAAGAATATTTATGTCCATTTTTGTGCCTTTATAATAAAATCCTTCTCCTGGTATACTGTTAAAGTAATTTTTGAAAATTAACACTCTAAACTTCATGCCACCAACTCCAACGTAGTTGGGATTAAGGTATTGTTTGATGATGATGATGATTACTTTAAAGCCTTAAAATAGTTTGTGATGATATTATTTTGTTGTTTTAATATCCTTTGGTTTTATCCTGAAGTTTAAATCACGGGGATACGCTACATCAGCTGAAAAAGAAATGCCTTCTGCTAGCAATGAGGATGCTGTTGCAGATGTGATGGAGTTGCATGATCAGTTCATCAGCTCTATGCATTCTCGTTTGGCGAAGTTACAGGTGATTTTGATGGAGTAGGCACAAGGAATCTCATATTTTTCTATTGTTGTTAATTAGAAAACTGTCTGTGCATTAAATATGAAGATATATGAGATTGGCAATAGCCAGTGGTTTGGGTAGTGAGTGAACTCCAAAGGATTAACTAGTCATAGCTGATGTGGATAGCTTGGTAAGGAACGCGTATCGGTGTGGAGTCAGCTAGTTTCGATTGAATATGGATCGACTTTTGGAAGTTCGATATTTGTAACTTGCAAAAGAAAATAATTTGTAATGTTCCCAAAAACCTGATGTAATCAAGAACTCTTGTTTGTTTAGTATGTTATGAATCTTGTAAAAAGTATATCTTGTAAAGTATACATATAAATCCAAATAATCTTCTAAAAAGATGTTAGAGAGGTTTCCTTGTCGATTGAACTGTCATGATGCATCTTTTCCTGCAGTACATTGTGTTTAACTCTTGTTCTGGACATGCATTAGCTGCAGCTGAAACCTGCAATATGTATGCTCATGTCACAAGATTGTAGTTCTACCGTAGTGATGTATGTTGTTATGTATTGTTGTCAGATATTCCCTCTGTGCTAAATGTGGTGTCCCCTTTCATTCACAAATTGTAAAGGAAATGGCACAATACACCAAAGTATGCAAGGAGTCCTAAACCACCTTCTTTATTGCTTGTAGGTAGTGTCTAGATGTTGGGAAAGGAATGATGTAAAAGGGGCCATTACCTCTATGGAAAAAATGGCTGATTATGGTGTAAGTACATGATGTTTTTCCTTGGATTCTCAGTACTTTTACGTAATGACATATTAAAGCTGTGTATTCTTACGCTGTTAATTGCAGGTTGCTGCGGATGTAATAAGCATCTTCGCTGAAAAACTTGAGATTGTCACGTTGGATATTTGCCCTTGCCTTCTGCCCCTGCTCTCCGGCCTGCTTGGTAGTGACACGGACAGGTCATTAATTGCTTATCGCATGATAATATTGAATGATATGTACAAAAAGTTATATTAGCAAGTTTCACATCCTTTTTTCTTTAGTACTGAGTATATTTAATTGCTTTTCCTGGTTATCTGAAGTTGTTAAATTTCCTGTGTAGGCACCTGAGCATTTCTTTGGATATGCTGCTTAAGCTGATCAGAGTGTTTGGCTCGGTGATATATTCCACAGTATCAGCACCTATGTCAGTTGGTGTAGATATTGAGGCAGAGCATAGGTTTGCAATGTCCTTTTCATCTGTGGGTTTAACATTTTATGGTGCTGAATGCCAGGCAGATTATGAAATGGAAATTTTTGGCTGCTGGCTATTTTAGGTTGGAGCGTTGCAAGGCAAGCGTAGTAGAGCTCGAAAAAGTGAAGCACTGTTTGCCTGCTCTTGTCAGGTGGTTACTGTGATCCATTGCAACAAGAGCTGTTTTGAAGAAACTTGTTTAATTTTTGTTTTTTTAGGACTTGTATTGTCTAACATAAGTTTCTCTTTGCTTGTATTTCTCTTTGAGAGTCCAATTCTTCGATTGCTGGTTCCAAGGCTGGATTAAGGAGAAGAGAGTGGTAGGCTGACAAGTAGCTTAAGAAAACTCGTTACTTGTATGAGCATGAATCCTGTACTTATTCCAGTTAGGGTGTTTGACACATGCGGTTTAAGGAAAAATGGATAGCTTGATTTGAGAAATACGGACTAGTATGGAAGTCCTTATTGGAGGAGATTTTAATGGTTATATCAGTAGGAGTAAATCTGGGTGTGAGCTGGTGCACGGGTGGTTGGATTTGGGGAGAGATTTAAGGGAGGGAATGCGATTAGAGTTTATACTAGCTTATGATTAGTGGCTACAATAAAAGCTGAACAGATTATTTCTTATTAGGTTAGGAAACAAAGCTTGATGCAAACACTGTAAGGTAAACCGTGGAGTGTCACGAGTCAATTTAGGTTAATAATGCTAGATTATTGTTACCGACAGGAAGGATTGGAGGTGTAGGATTCATATACCTTTGTCTCAGGTAGTTGTTAGTAGTGTTGAATTGTTGTTGTTTGTTGTACTGTAATCTTAACGTTTTTTGTGTCTTCCTGTTTGCCGTGAACTTTACAGAAGAGGCGGGTCAGTTGCAAAATCTGCACAGGAGTTGAATCTTGCACTTCAAGGCGTGTCCTGACCGATGCTAACATACTGGGGATGCTGCATAACTTATACCTGCCCCCTCACATCTGTTTCTGTGAATCGGATTTTAACATGTTGAGCTAACAGCTTGTCGTGCGAGTTTTCTGTTTAGATCCTCATCCGATCGTGTCTTGCTGCTCCATGTACATTCATTTAAGTGGAGATCTTGAGGTGATATGGACTCGTAGCTGATTCTACTAACTATTAAGTCTCAGTTGCTGGATCGACTTTGACAGCAGCTCAGCTCACACTCCCTGAAGACCAAATCGTTTCAGGTCACACTCTAACTGGGTTGTATTTCATGCCATTTGTTCAAGCCCTTCAAAATTTCTAATTCCTGTGTAATATATACAAATGACAGCAACAGCTGAGCTGCTTTTTGTTTCAGCTGTTGGGATCATCGCCATAATTATTACCCAGATAGGGTTGTCATATTTATGTTCTGCTTGCTCTTTCTTTCCATTAACTACTGTTGGCATTGAAGCATTCTGTTAATATGACAACTCCATTGGACTTGGAATACTTCTACTTCATTTCATTGCACTTATGATAGGGTTATCATATTTATTCCCTGGACATTACAAGCAGTGTTGGTATCAGAAAGTTATGATAGGGTTGCTATATTGGACATTCTTTACTTTTATTTTTACACTACATTGAGAAACCATTCTGTTAATATGATACTTAATTGCCTGACCAGTCCTTATATTGGGGAGCCCAAAGTGGAGCGGGCTAAGACTTGTCTATGAGCAACGACACCCTTCACTCTAAAAAGAATGTATACACACGACAAGCATTTGACTTTCATCTTTAAATATTTATAAAGATAAATAATAAAAAGATTCATAAAAAATATTTTTTTTACTGTTTCAAATTGTAGTGTTTGATTTAAAATTTAATTAAAAAAAATAGTGAAAAAAAAAATAAAAAATATATATATCTAGAAAGATTAGATTGTAAATTAGGAAAAATATATTAATCATTTAACTTCACATGTCTATGATTTTATAAAAATAAATCATAGATTAAATATTATGAAAATAGTAAAGAAACGTTTCAATGATTCTGAGACGGAGGAAGTACTATCTTTGTTCCAAAATATTTTAAATGTTTGATTTTTGATTTTTTATGTTGTATTTGATTTAAATTATTATTAAGAAGAATTTATTAAAAAAATTGAAAAAGTTATATTTAGAAACTAGAAATGTTGAACTATCATTTGTATATAAATTATTTAATTTTTTACATTAAAATGTTGAAGGAAAAAAAATCATAAATTAAATGCTGAAAATAAAATGTTCAAATCTTTTTTAGATTAAGAGAATATATTTAAAAAATATATACTTTAAATTATGATATGGATAGGATTTTAAATTATGATAGGGATAGTATTGTTCAACTTAAAATGTAAAAATTATATATTAAAATATTTGAAATTGCAAAAACAAATATATGTATTTTTTTAGGACGGTGAGAGTGTTTGTTTGTTTGTGTTGAAGCAAAACATCAGAAGACCAAATCGTTTCAGCTCTATTCCTTTTTTATTCTAACTTTTGGTTTTTCAGTTTTTAATGTGTGATTTTATTTATCTAATATTTTCAAATATTAATATATAATTTTAACAAGAACGATAATTTCGTGTCTAGGTTCTGAACGTTTTTTTTGTTTTTTTTTTTCAATTTTTTTTACCTTCAATTATTATTGATAAATTGAAGTTAAATAAAATAAAGTGACGGAGTAAGTACTATTTACAATGTCATATCATAATGTGATAAACTAGATTTTTTTCCAATCCGCACTTCGCGATGGGAAAGATTATAAAATAAAAACAACGCTAGAAATTTGCTGGATAGAGAAAAAAATGATTTTTTTTCCTTGAACATGGTAAAAAAACCTCATATACAAACGTTTTTATGCGTTCTAAATATGATAGTGGATGGAAATAGAATATCGTAATAGATATAATATTAGATATTTTGACCTTTTAAACATGATCGGTTTTTATAAAAAATAACTGAATTTTTCAGGTTTCATTGATTTGTGTTTATTGATAGGAGTAGTAAAGGTTAAATGAAACGTATTCTCTCCGTCCCTTTTTAATAATTACGTTTCTTTTTTAGTATATAATCTATGTATTATTTTCTTCTACATTTTCACAAATAAAGTTAAGTAGCTTATATACATAAGATAAGTCGATGTGTCTAGTTTCTAAAAATATTTTTTTTAATTTTTTTGAGAAATTTCTTCCTAGTAAAAATTTGAATCAAACAAATTTTTTAAAGTTAAACGTAACAATTAAAAAGGGATGGAGGGAGTAATTATTTTCAAGTTAAATGTTTGAGGTATATATGCTTATTTTTTTAATAAATAAAAGTAAATAAAATGACTCTTTACATTAGGAGAATTGAGGATACAAGATATTTTTTGAAATTTTAACAAAAGATATGTGATACTCTAACCGTTTTCGAATGACTTACTCATCTATTTTTGTGAAACAGTATATAATTTATGAATTTTTTCATGAATGAATAGACTTTTAAATTAAATACTAATTTATATGCATACATAATTTAACTTACAAATTTCTTGAATATATTATTTTTGAAAAAAATTCAACAGCTATATTTATAGAAATTTGAGTCAAATATTGAATTATTAAAAAAAAAAAAAAAAGTTTATCTCTTTAAAGTTGGAAAGGAGAAAAAAGAAGGAAAAAAACTGAAAAGGGAGAAAATAAATAAAGAAACGACAAAAACGGATACATTACCCAAGGGGTAAAATTTCGTCACAAATGTTATATTATCTTATAATGTGTATACTCATGCCCCAAAACTTTGTAATTTGTAATCTTTAATATTTAATTTATCTATTTATCTGGAGTTATATGAAAATTGAATGTTTCTGTTTTCTGAAGATAACTTTTACTCATAATGTTTTTCTACCAAGAAGTTATATAAGTAATTTGAAGTTAAATTAACATGAAAGTGAAATGTTATGGAGACAAATTTATGTGAAGTTGATTGATGTAAGTATGCAATTTGAAAGAAGCAAAGTGAGCGGGACCGAAAAAAAGGGACAAAAAGAGGAAGAAGAAGACACGACGAATTGGGCCCAAAATAAAAGGAAAGGAAAGATGGAGTTGCACGTAACTGCGCTTGAAGACCATTTCAGTTCAGGTGTCTGTACTGACCATGCCCACTTCATCCTTATCGCCAGTTGATTCACCATACCTTTCCTCGCTCTTATCCGCCGCTCGCCCCTTCCTCCGCGGCGACCTCGAGGCGGTCGACAACATCCTGCCGCCGCTTGTTGCCGTCCTCCGCTCCGTCGGCGCCGGAGAGTGCTGGCACAAGCACGGAAGCTTCCTCGATCATCTCCTCGACATCTACCGTATTCTCAAGATATGGAAGGCGCCCCAATCCGTCTGCCTCTGCGGCCTCTTCCACTCCGCTTACTCCAATTCCTACGTCAATCTCGCCATCTTTGATCCTAACACCGGCCGTGAAGTCGTCCGCCGCCACGTCGGCGACGCAGCCGAGCGCCTGATTCACTTGTTCTGCGTCGTCAATCGGCAGACTCTGATCCACGACGACCTGCTCTTCAGGTACTCCGATTCGGAGCTCACTCAACACCTCGAATTATCTGAGGTTTCAGTGAGGAACGCCAAGGAGAAGGGCTTGACTGATCGGGACGAGGATTGGCGGAGGAAGATTAGGGATCTGTTGCCTGAAACCGGGATTACTGTTAATCATATAAAGACCGGAGAAGATGTGGCAGTTTCGAGAAGGATAGTGGCTGTATTCCTTCTAATGACTATGGCTGATTTTAGTGATCAATTGTTTGGGTTTCAGGATCGGTTGTTCGATAATTCTGATGGGAGGCTTGAGTTCAAAGGGAATAGGTGTGCTTCTTTGTGGCCTGGTGATGGAAAGCCAGGGCTGTGGCTGAACTCTGTATCGCGAATGGGAGCCATTTATGCTTTGATCGTTAGGGATGAAGAGATTCTGATTGAAGAGAGGAAGAAGGTCAGTACTGGTGAAATTGGGATGGAGAAAGGGAGAGATGAGGAGATTGAGCTTGTGGTGCCTCCCGTGTTTGAGTTCTGCACTAAAGTCCTCGGGACTAAGGAACAGTTGGAGGCAAGGGAGCTGTACTGGGAAGGTGTTTGTGATAATCCCCAAAGGGAATTGGGTAGAACAGAGGAGTTGTTTCAGGAGAGCATTGAGAGGAATCCATTTGTTGGTGAGCCACATGTGGTTCTGGCTCAGGTGTACTTGTCCCAAGGGAAGTTTGAAGTGGCAGAGAAGGAAGCTGAGAGAGGGCTGCAGCTGTTGATCGAGTGGGGAAGTCCTTGGGACAAGAGGATGTCATGGGAAGGCTGGATTGCTTGGGCTAGGGTGTTGTTGATGAAGGCTAAGGAGAAAGCCTGGCCCCAAACTTCCTGGGGCATCCTCAATCTAGGCCTTGTAAGGTAAGCCACAACATTGTTTTGTGCCTAAATTACTCTATATGTCATGCATCTTTGGCCATTGATACAGTACGTACGCTACCTAGTTTTAGTGGCCAAATAAAGAGGATGCACTGAAATAATGTCGTGGTTTTCTATATATTGTAAGTTGTAGTTGCAGGTCTTTTTAGGGTTCTGGACCTGTGAAGCTGCAGGCTTGTTTTCTGGACCAACAAAATAAGTTCGCACTAGAATTGAAATGTGTGCATGAGTTTAGTCCCCACCTGTGGATCCTTAGGTTACACGCTAGCTAGGTTGGATCAATGTTTAGAGGCCTAAATTTGCTGCAGGGTTGTTCTTACTTGAAACTTATGGCAATGCTCAAGTTCTAAGTTTGTTTTTGTTTCTCGTACTAGAAATTGGCGAGGTGCTTTTCGGAAAATGGGGAGTGACAACGCTATAATAAGAAATTAAGAGTCCATGACAACGCTATCATTTTTGTACAATTGTACTCATTCTGTTAGTCTCACCGTTAACATTTCCGCTTTCTTTGATGTTTTTACATAAATGCGCTTCAAATTATACTTTAATTACATGTTTTATAGAAAGATGGTCATTAAATTTTTAATAATTGTACATATGAATCCCAAAAATTATTTTTCATTTATACTCTTAATTTCTTCCTTCTTCGTTCTTCTCTCTCACTAGAAATCCAAATTCTCATCTTTCTCATTTTTCCTTTATCCTCTTAATTTCTCTAATTCCTTCTTTGTTCCTGGTCTAAAGTGTGAGCTAATTTGCTTCCTTTTCTACTTTCTCCAACCTATTATTAACAATGATCCAAATTCTCATATTTCTCTAAATCTCTATCATTTGTTTCACCAGAAGAACTGCGCCGGTTGCCCAAGCCCATAATCTTGGGCTGTCCAGCACCTACACAACTCCCCTCTCAACCCTCCTCTGCCTCCCGCACATTGCCATCGGTGAAGCTCAGCCTCTCAAACCAGATCTGGATCTCGTAAACAAGCCCTAAAGTTTCTTTCTATTTACTTCCTATCTCATCATCATCTTTCTCTCCGATGATGAATCTCGACGGCTCCAGGCGATCTAGGAGTAGATGAAGATCTATACCTTTCGAGTTCCAAACACAGGTTCTTGTCACCATCACGGCTCCGACCAATCGATGTGGACCGAGATCGACGCAATTGAAGCACTCGGTCAGATCTAAAACACGTGAGCGGAGGGTGAGGTTCGTCTAGACGAAAGCATCAGCGGCGACGTTCGTACTACTCGTAGGCGACTTTATCGGCGGCGGAGAGGAGCGGGTGAATGAGTTCGACATCTTTGGTGTCGTCTTGGGACAAGCCGGTGAGGGCGTGGCCGAATGGAAGCATCACCATGGAGAAATCATCGTAGCTTAAATCGCAAAACTGTATGTATCTTGCTCGAACGATCCTGATGATTTCTTTGGTTGAGAATTTTCGGTATCCGGAACCAGTAGCAACAGCATCGTCGTGATCTCTCCCATCACTGCTCATGATCCTCAACTTCATCAACCCTGACCCAAAGTGGTTGAGGAGATCTAGGGAGGTGGGATTGGTCTCCCTTTAGGAAGATTGGATTGAATTTATGGGGAAATGAAGTTGAAACTGAAGTCAGAAAGAAATGGACGATTTAACCAAAGCTAAATAGATTAAATAAATTAGTGAAGATAATATTATCATGATTAATGGGCTAATTGATGGCGAGACAAACATGTTTAGAATAGCATAAATTTGTTTTTTTTGCTAGCAATTTGATGATAAAGATGAAGAGAGATGAAACTCTAGAGGTGATTCACGAAGGGAGACGAAGAGATAATGATGGATAAAAGTATATTAATTAAAGAGACAAAATAATAAGGTTATTTTGTTAGAATTTTATAACATTAGGGGTTAGTTGAAAATTAAAAAAGTGTATTTTGGTAAATGAATTAATTCAACGGTTAATTTAACAGAAAAATTAACAGTATGATTTAATTGAGACAAAAATGAAAGTTAAGGGACTCCAGCAGAACAAATTCTTAAAACAGGTCCTGAATAAGACAATAAACAAAATTAAGGGACTAACTACCCAGTTTACCCTATTAAATATATACTATAAGCTTTTTGGGAATCTTTACTAGTTATTGTGCCTTGTGGTGTTTTAAAGTATTTGTAGGTTGCAATTTTTTTAATTTTTTTTTCCCGTATTCTCTCCGTTTTTAAATATGTTTCATGTTTATGCGTGGTGATCGAGGTGAGTGTATAACTTTATATAATTTGATATAATTACCATTAAATTGAGATCGCACAAAAAATAAGATAAAAATGAATAAAAATAAAGTAGTGATAGTTTGATAACTTTGGAGGAGAGTAAATTGCACTATCTATACATAAACGAGTAAAGTCCATTTTTAGTCCATTAACTATTAAACGTGTCATATTTTAATCATCTTTTAAGAATTTGTCCTATTGTGATCCTAAAGTTGTATTTTTTATCATGTTTTAGTCCTTCCATTTGTTTGACTGTCAAGTTAACCGTTAAATTAGGTTATTTTTACGTAAATACCTCTAACAATACATTCTAATTACACATTTAATAAATATATGACCACTGAAATTTTCATAAATATACATATAAGTCCCTAATGTTTCACACCTTCTTTTTAACCCTAAACCCACTAAATCACATGCACTCAACAATTAGCAAACCCATCAATGTGGATTCGGAGGTTGAACAACAAAAGTAGAAGCCAACCTGTTTTTCATCCCAAAAAAAAAAAGAATCCGAAACTATTGCCATCGTCGGCTTAGCGACACCGTGGATTTGGACGAACTGAGGGTAGATTTCCAAGAAGATGACGTCCCAAGGTCGCACAAAACCCTTGCACCGTTCAACTTCTGTGTTGGTGAGGGTGGCGATGAGGATTTCCAGATCCATATGGTGCAGGTTCTTGATGAGGGTGTTTCATTACCAGAATGGGTCAAGCTCTGATCTTCGCAATCTGGTTAGTGATAGGGAATCTGTCGGTGTTCGATTCACGGTTTGGTTCTTGTGGAAACTGATTAGCAGAAAGAAAGAGGGACATAGAAAAAAACCTAAGGATGGGCTCTTCTGGTCGATCTATTTAGGTAGCATCTCTGGCTACGACAACAACATCGATCAGCGGTCGTACCATCGTCTTCGCCTTCAATGTTGTCGGTGGCCGGCGGCGGCGAGAGTTGTGTATCAACAGAGAGGGGATGGGTCATCGCGTAGAATCGACGAATATTCTGTTCACGAGCAGATCTTTCGCTTCACCGAATTGATTTTGCTCCTGGAAAGGTTATTTGAATCCAAGTTTCAACGGAGGCTCTGGGACCAAGCATCGTCCCGACATCCGTTAAAACTTAACGTAAATCAAAAGCAATTTGCTATGAAACTTTTATTACAAAAGTGGCTCTCAAGTATGAGTTTGTAGCAAATCTATACCTGTCGTTTAACATCCGTTAAAACTTAACGTAAATTTTGATTAAAATGTTCAAATTAATCCTTAGGATTTTTTAAATGTGTTGAACGTGCCTCTAGCTTTATGATTTTACAGTTTCAGTCATTATTTTTAATTACGTGTTTTATTTCAAATAATCTTTTTAAATCATGAATACTAATTATGGATTGAGTCTCAAATATCCAAAACAAAATATAAAATATGAAAACAAAAATTTCTAATGATATCAATAATAATATTTTTTCCTCAAAATTTTATTTTTTTATTGTGGGAAAATACTAAATTATCAAAAGAAAATATAATAATGAAAAGTTAGTTTCTAAAACTACAATAGCTATGATTGTTTTTTTAAAGTAATGTACAAAATCTTCCACAATGATATTTGACTTATTTGAAATTATACGTTTTATTTAGCATGTAGTTTATGAATTTTATTTCTTCAATATTTTGATATAAAATTCTAAATAATTTACATGTGCACAATTCAATTAATGATTGAAGGTTCTAAAAATATATATTTTAAAATTTCCTTAACAAAAGCTTCATAAAACTAATTTAAGTTAAGCAAATGATTGAAATTTGAAGTAACAATTAAAGTGAGAGATGAAAATCACCATGTTACTTGCATACCACTACACATCGTTAGTACAAATATTATTATTGATATTATTTTAAACATTTGTTTTTATATTTGATAATTTTTTAGATATTTTAAACTCAAGCTATAATTAATTTTATTGAGTTGGAATGATTATTTGAAATAATACACGTAATTAAAAATAATGACTCAAAATATAAAATTATAAAGTTAAAGAGGCGTTCAACACATTTCAAAAACTCTAAGGATCAATTTGAATATTTTAACCAATATTTCCGTTAAAACTGACATAGATTTACAATAAGAAATACAGTTTAGGTAATGATACAATTTGCTTATTTGGAGGAGAACAATTTCTATTTAAGTAAAATGTATAAAGTCATTTTAGATGTGAAATTGTTTTCCAACTTTTCTATTGTAAATATTTGGATGTATAATTAACTATTAATAAATGAAAAAATTTATTTTTTACTTTAATACTAGAGTTTTTTTTATAAAATTTGAAAAGTAATTTTTTTCATTGATTAATAGTTAATTATACATCAAAATATTTATAAAGAAATTGAGAATAGGAATGAAGCAAAAAAATTGACAACGGATCTATAATTTTCTAGGACATTTCAGAAAAGAAAATGTTTAATATAAACTTTGAGCGGGATTATGTGGGTAACAAGTCAACCTTGGTGACAACCTTGACCAAGAATTTCAACATTTGTGACTTTACACATTCATTTGTCTTCGTAAAATGCAAGATTTTCTACATTATTCCATTCCTCGTGGTTTTTCATCCAGCAAATGTAAAGCAGCAAGCAAGAATACAAAAATGATAGTAGGAGTTTAAAACAGTAGCTATCTGCAGTAACAGAATTTGCAAATAATAAAGTTAAAAGGAACAACGAACTTTTTCAATTCAATTAATGAAAAATTACCAAATACTGCTAATCTGAGATACCTCAAAATTTGAGATAATTGAGATAGTCAAATAATAGATAGAACATTAACACACACAAAAAAAAAAGAATATAAAAGCTAAATTGTTAAATTAAAAATAGTTGGAGGGTTAGTATACAAATGATACTTTACTATTTCATCCTAGGTAATACCTAGAATTAGAAAAATCTAAAATTACCCGTTCTTTAAAGAAAAATCAATCGATCAATCAGCAATATTGTCCATATCATCTAATCTTTCATGTGATTCACAGGCGTTGGCTTCTTCTGCATTACTTTCCCTCTCTTATAAAAATTGTAATATTTTATTTTTAATATTTAATTTATAATTTTTTTAAAATATATTAATATATAATATCAAATAATTTATATATATATATATATTAAATAAATATATCTAATTTTTAAATATAATTTTTAAAATTATTTTTAATAAAAAAATTTTTATTAAAAATTAAATCAAACATAACATAAAGTTAAAATCCATCACCATTGTTTCTTTGTCATCGTAATAATTACACAC
Source organism: Daphne laureola (assembly GCA_038382905.1). Taxonomy (NCBI): domain Eukaryota; kingdom Viridiplantae; phylum Streptophyta; class Magnoliopsida; order Malvales; family Thymelaeaceae; genus Daphne; species Daphne laureola. The sequence goes on along the minus strand of JBBYHH010183602.1, from coordinate 2,314 downwards.
GGCAACGTTTTCATTCAACTTAAAGGTAAAATAACGGTTAACAATAACGAAATTGTGGCCCTTAACGTTTTCATAATTGTGGGTTTTGGGATTAACATTTGATTTCGCTCAAATAAAGCACTTGAGTTGCCGCCCGTGAGTGGTACTACACCAAGCAATTAAGGGCGGGGTTGAACATATACGAGGAAGTCATATGCGAAGGACTAAATCAAATTTGAACCTTTGGCGCTCCAACATTCAAAACTACCAAGACTCCTCGTGATCTAACGGTCACAATTCTCCATGTGAATCTCTTTAATCAAAAACCCACAGTAGAAATTTGCTTTCAACAACACCCAAAATCAAATCTCTCAACCATTTCCTTTTCTCACTATAAAAAGAATCTCCTTTTGATGTTTATTTTTCATAAATCTGCCTTCTGTCTGCATGAAGGAATAGAATAGAATTACACCCATTTCTGACTACTTTCAACTTTTCACTATTTTCTGTACTTTATTACTATATAATAGAGTATGTAGAATTTTTGTTTCTCCACTAAAAACCCCTCTTATTTCTTTGATTATATAGCATAGCAAGATGCAGTTTCTCAGGTGGCAATTCAAGGTTTTTCTGTTCCTTTCCATCCTTGGGATTGTTCCAAATTCACTAGCTCTGACAAACAGACATGACCAAGCAGCTTGCCCAGAAGAAGATAGAGCTGCTCTTCTCAGCTTCAAAGCCAAAATCTTCAAGGACACAACACAAGTACTTTCCTCATGGATTGGCAGAGATTGCTGCGGAGGAGACTGGGAAGGTGTTCAGTGTAATGCTGCTGGGAGGGTCACTGTCTTGGCACTACAAGCGCCAGAGAGGGACAGTGCCCTCTACATGAAGGGCACTTTGTCCCCTTCTTTGGGAACTCTGCGCTTCTTGGAGGTGTTGGTGATAAGTGGCATGAAGCACATTGGAGGTCCAATCCCAGATAGCTTCAGTAATCTAAGGCGTCTCACACAGCTGGTCTTGGACGACAATTCTCTTGGTGGGAACATTCCTTCAGGTTTAGGTCACCTGTCCTCCCTCCAGACTCTTTCTCTGGCAGGTAACCGTTTCAGGGGGCCAATTCCTTTAAGCCCGGGGAGTCTGAAAACCCTTACAAACCTAAACTTAGCTAGAAATGCTCTAACAGGTCCTATCCCACCAACTTTCAAAACTTTCTTTCATTTGCAGTCTATTGACCTTAGCTTCAACCTCTTATCTGGGAGCATCCCAGCTTTCATAGGCCAGTGGAGGAATGTTACCTTGATTGACCTTTCAAATAACCAATTATCTGGGCCTCTACCCATTTCCATGTTTAGTTTGGTTAGCCTCCAGGACTTGTCACTTAGCCGTAACCAGCTCACCGGAATTGTACCGGATCAGGTTGGGAATCTCAAGTCACTTTCTAGCCTTTCATTGAGTGGTAACAAGTTCATTGGCCCAATTCCTCCAACCATTTCCAGATTACAGAATCTTTGGTTTCTTAACTTGTCCAGAAACGGCTTCACCAATCCTTTACCAGCCTTTTCTGGCAGGGATGTAAGGTCTCTTCTCTCCGTAGACCTTTCTTACAACAAGCTCAGTCTAAGCACTGTTCCCAGCTGGATGATTGGCAGGCAACTCACTGATGTTAGATTAGCTGGTTGCAAACTGAGTGGAACGCTACCAAAGTTTGCAAAACCAAACTCCTTGAATTCCATAGATCTTTCAGACAACTTCTTGACAGGTGATATCTCAAGATTCTTGACAAACATGACAGGACTGCAAACACTGAAGCTCTCAAACAACCGACTGAGTTTTGATCTCGCAAAACTTAGATTGACAGATGAGATTTCTTTGATTGATCTCCACTCCAATCAGCTAGTGGGATCTCTTTCAAGTATCCTGAATAACAGAACAATCAGCTTCTTGAAGGTCATTGATTTATCAAACAATCATTTAACAGGTACCTTACCTGATTTTGCTGAAGGCTTGAGCTTGAAGGTATTGAATATTGGAAGCAACAAGATAGCTGGCCAGCTTCCAAATTCCATCTCTAACCTGATTGAACTTGAAAGACTGGATATCTCAAGGAACCAGATAACAGGTACCATCCCAACTGGTTTAGGACTCTTGGGAAAGATCGGATGGCTTGACATTTCCATTAACAGGATATGTGGGAAGATCCCAACTAGCTTGTTGGGTATTCAAGAACTGAAGCATGCAAATTTCAGGGCTAACAGATTGTGTGGAGAGATTCCGCAAGGGAGGCCTTACAACATCTTTCCTGCTTCTGCTTATGCACACAATCTTTGCTTGT
>JBBYHH010183491.1:0-10439 GCA_038382905.1 Daphne laureola | reverse complement strand
CTGATACCAATCCTTCTTTTACGGTGTTTGATTGCAAAGTGGAAAAAAGCCGAGTTGTCATAACCTTCGGCTGCCCATTTTGCTCTTGCCCTTTGATGCAACATACCTGTGCATGATTTGTCAGAGTTGATCAGGTTTGCTTGGCAAATTATCCTCTCTTTGGTATCCTGTTCGGAAAGTTTCGATGCCTCAGCCTTTATATCCCAGTTTTCTTGTTCTTTACGAAGTTGCTGCACTTGTCTTTCTATGTTGCTGAAGTTACCATTTTTCCATCATTTCAAATCTTACTTGATTGATTGAATCTTCCTTTTTAAAATAATGTTAGCTCTTCCCGGAGTTTAGTGGCTTTCCCGTGCCTTGGTAAAGAAGTCCTTGAAGTCTTGATGTTTCATTCAAGTGTCAAAAAATCTGAACAGTTTTGGTCCGAAATTGATGTCGTTATTTTGAAGGATGATAGGGCAGTGGTCTGAGATGTGTCTTCCTTTGGAGCAAGCAAATATATTTGGCCAGCAATCAATAAACATATCTGAGCATAGAAACCGATCTAACTTACTTAGCTTGAACCCTTCTTTGTTCATCCAGGTGAATTTTCTGTCCACGCAAATTATCTCTTTCAATGTTGCCTTGTCAATGAAATCGTTAAAGTCTGGAGCTTCCTTGCGTTTGAAGGTGGAGTCTTTTCTTTCCTCTTTTCTTCTTACTACATTGAAGTCCCCCAGATAACATATAATAGCTGGAGCAAATTGAGTCTGTAGGTTTAGCAAAAAATCCCAAAGCTATGATTTTGTTGTAGCCTCCTAGAGGCCGTAGACATTAACTAAAGTAATGAGATTTGCATTCTGTAGACATTTACCCTGGATTGCCAAGGAACCGAAGCCATACACTTCCCAAGACTTGTCAAAGAAGTTAATGTTCCATACACATAATAGACCCCCATACCTACCACATGCATCCACCAAGACAAAATCAAAATCATTTGAATCCCAAATTGATTTTACAACAGACGTAGTAATAACTGTCATTTTTATCTCTTGAATAACTAGCATTCCCATTTTTTCATGCCTGATTAAGTCTTTGAGCCATTTTCTTCTTTAAGGTTTCCCCAGTCCTCTTGCATTAACAGATAGAATCTTTAACATTAAAACAAATAGGAAGTAAACCCAGAGGCAGATTACCCGGAGTAGATTAAGCATGAGGCGAAATCATCTGTGGAGTGGTTTCATTGTTGAATTCCACTCCAATTTCTCGACCGATTCTGCTTGTATGGATTTCTTCAACCGAGGAGCTGAGCTGTGATGGACAATTTTTTTGCTTCGGGATGATGGATTTGGCCATTTTTGTTCGACTAGAGCTGGAAGCCGTGGAATTGTATTCCTGTCTCTTTGGTTCAGAGTTGTTGTCTGTCTACTGTTTGATTATTATTCTCAAATAGGTAAGAAAAACTGTTAAGAGATTATAGAATCAGGTAAAGTTTCTAAAATACCCAATGGTTTTACTGAAACATAGTAAGTTATAGTGTTAGATTTTCAGTGTCTAGATCATCATCATCATCATCATCATCATCAGCGACATCAACACCTTAATCCCAACTAGTTAACACTATAAATTCACGCACAAGCATAATGATAAAGTTTTACGTCAGATGTCCTTCCTGTCGCAACCTTTTTTTGAAGGAAAAATAAGATGAAGTTTTAAACCGTATCATCATAGATTTTTCCACCTTCATGGAAAATATCATGAGATGGTGATGAGTTGAGATAATTGCTCTGGTCATGTCTCATTACAAGGTTGATATTGCAGAATCAACATGTACATCATGGAACATTTCTACATGTTGATTCAAATTGCATGCAGAACACCATTTATAGATACCATTTTTGGGTCTCTGGGGTGCTTGGGGATTGTTTAGCGATTGAAATTTGTGTTAACATAGAATGCAAGTGGGAGGTAATAGCCTACTTCAATTCTCTTCCTCAATCAAAAGAAGCTAAACTGTGGATCTCAACAAAAGCAAACCTGTGGGTTCAACCACCAGTTATTATCCCTCTCAAGTCCATAAATCATGAATCTCTTAATGTCCAGGTTTACCTGGAGCACCCGAGGATGTCTAAACCAATGCTGTAACGAAACACCAGTTCGCTTTATGGCTCTATTGTGTAAGTTTATCTCTTCCATACTTATGTTTGTGATTGTAAATTTGATTTTTTTTAAGGAAAACACTATGAGAGGACATGCTAGGAGTTGGCCTCAAGGTAGTTCTAGTGAAATGAGCTCATGATCATTGTATCATTACATGAACGGTACAGGAATGACATGACTATAAATAAATTGAAAAGTATCACACTTAGGATGCGTACTATTGAATTAGCACATCCTAACTTTGTCATTTTTATATATATATAAATCGATGGCCAATAAACTCGTTATTTGTAAAAGAACATAATCATCTTTATTTGGTAGCAATTAAAGATGAAAACAGAAAAAGGCCATTCGTTGGCGAAAAAATTACCAAACATTCACTCAAGTACTACTATCCTGAAACAACTTCATAAATTCTCCATCGCCGTCGCAGAAGCTACCCTCTTTATCGGCGCAAGAGCCATTCACCTTCTGCTGCTTTACGCCTCTCTCATCGGAGACCGTGACATCCCCTCTGTTCTCGCTTTCTGATTCCGTCCATATTCCATCCAAAACACTCACCGTTGACACTTTGGAGTTCGACGCTCTTTTCAAATCAGTTGACTCACTTCTCTCCGCTGTCATTGTTTCTTCCATCAACCTTAACAACTTCAAAACATTCTCTTGTTGAAACAATTCACAAGAAGAACTAACAAACAAAACTGGACTCAAATTTGATGCACATAAATTATTATTTAGTACCTCGAACTATAGTGATTTGGGTAGATAAGGGTTTAGAGAAAAAACATTGCAACTAAGGTGTTGAATTATTGGAAATGTTACAAACAAGGACCTGATTGATGCCTCCGTCTGCTACAAGTCTCTATAGTTTAAGGTCTTATTTGCAACGGTTCTTGTTTCCAAAACCTTATCTGCCTAAATCACTATAGTTTGAAGTACTAAACGATAATTTAACCCACACAAAATGAAGGAACTTGCTGACCCAGTTCTCACTTTATTTACAGATTCACAGGATAAAATGGAAGCTTTGAAGGAAAGGAGATGATGGCTTGGGAGGATCAGTTCACTGGTAGTGGCTGAAAGAATTGCTGAAGCTGCAGCTATGGTTGATGGGTTAAACTCTAACAGATCAATCTCTGTACCAAAATGAAGGGAAAATAAAAATGAATCAAATTAATGGAGATGATGAAGCAAAAAAAAAAAAAACAGAGAATTATGTTTTTTACACTTTGATCCATAATTTCAGAAACCTACATTTTACTACTTTACTACCATCATTGAATTGTTCCAACATTCTGAGTAATTTCTCAACATTACCTAGAGATCAAATCTCCATTTTATTAAGAATGACAGTGAATTATTATTCAATAGATTAATCTCATGTTCTGTTTAACTTGCGGTATGAACCTCGGTAAGAATGTTAAGATGAATACTGATGTTAAGGTTACTCTTGGAGGATCAAGAGCCTTAAGGAGGGGAGGGTGTTACAATCAACCATAGGACGATGGTAATTTCTCCGAATATTTTATTCGGGGGTCGGATGTCTTAGTACTGGGACTCCGTTTTAAGCGTGCATGTCACATTTTCTGTTAAAAATGATCTTCTGGGACTTTAATTAAGGTTTATTTATGCGAAAATTCACATTTTAAGATTGTACGTGAATTCTAGGCCGTTTTGCCAAAATTGATCTTGGAGTGTCGGGACTTTATTTTAAACGTACATAACACATTTTCTGGAAGCCCGAGACTCTATTAAGGTTTATTTTAAGGATATTCCACATTATGATGTTGAAATGTGAATTTTAAATCATTTTATGAAATTTCAGTTCGGGAAATAAAATGATCCTCTCAAAAAATTGACAATGGATACTTAGGGCTTGATAAATTCGGCTGAAAAGGGAAAGAGAAAGTGGGAGTCAAAAAGTGAACAAATGGAATACATGTGGCATGATATGATTAAAAGTAGATAAAGTGACATTATGTCATAATACATTAATATATAATATATGTGGTAGGAAATTACAACAGACAAAATTAGAAAAAAAAAAAAGAGAGAAATATTTCGGCTGGGACAAGAGGGAGAAAAAGTGAGATGAAAGGAAATATTATTATTAGTATTAGTAAAGTTAAATGAAAGAAAAGAAAGAAAAATGGGTTAACTTCATCTTCTTCATTCTCTCATCACTATAGCCGAACCTTCTAAGTTCTTCATGGGTATAAATGGACTCTTTCAAATCCTACCATTTTTTAAGAGGAAAAGGATGATTTATGATTAAAATGATGTGGTAAGAAGCTTTCTAATATGGGTTTCTTCTTTCATAGCCTATTTTGAGTTCTTTGAAGAACTAGAAATTTTGATGTCTTCTTGAACCTTGAAATTAACATGAAATAATGGAGATGTTAAAGTGTTGTATGGATAGTTAGCAACACTTTTTGTGTTTGGGTTTCATCTCTTTTCCTTCTATTTGGTTGCCGATTTTGACATGTAAGGTTTATGGTATTTTTATGACTTCTTGAATTGATGAAGGATGATATGCAATTATGATTCTAATGTGTATGAGGATGATTAGTAGCTCAATTCATGCTTGGATTCATCTTGGAAAGTTCTCTCATTTGTTGATCAAGTTTGGCCGATTTTTAGGGAGTATATTTAAGGATATGTAATTTTTTTGAATTATGGATTTGTGATGAATTTGGTGATAGAATTGAGCTTCTAAAATGATGGGAGGATGATTGGATCATTCTCCATGGATTGCCCTTATATGGCCGAATTTATGGGAAATAAATTAAAGGTTGATACCCTTTGTTAAATGGTGAATTTAAGTGTAGGAATAAAAATGAGTTCCTAATTAAGTGTGTGAATTTTTGACAATATTTGGCTTGGTTAGCCACTTGTCCTTCATTTTGGCCGAAATTACCAAAGGAAGAAAAGTTTGGTGTTCTTTGACAAAGTATGGAATTTTTAAGGACTAATGATGTTAATTGTGGTTAAATGATAAATATGGAAGAAATTGAGCTAAATTGAAGTTAAAAAGGACACTTTGTCACTTTTTGAAAGTTTGGGCCGAATTCCATATTTTGCAGAAAGTTGGATATTTGATTATGAATGATGTTAAAATGAGGTATTGTGTATGTAAATGGAATTGTGATGAAGTTGAACAATTATTGGCCATTTTATAAGTTGAGGCCGAATTGTTCAAATGGGGAAAGGTTGAGGCTAAATGATGTTAATTAATAATTAATGATGGAATTGATTGTTTTTAAAGGTTAAGTAAAGAATGTGAAAGAATTATACAGTTTTGGCACTTTTTCAGGAAGTGGCCGAAAAATGAAAAGTTTCCAAGTGTTGAAAAAATGTAAAAAATGAAATGAAGGTAATTAATTCCTTATTAATTGTATGGTTGTTCAGTGTTGACATTGGTTGCTGGGGCATCAAGGAAAAGACTACCGGAAAGATTTACCGAAAGTGCACGGAAAACAGGAAATGGCTCGGATCACACCATACGTATGAGATTTTCCAGGTAAGGGCTCAACCTTCTTGAATATGCATTACTGGGACGCTCGATGCAATTCGGGTTGGTTGAAGCTAGCCTCAGGCCGATGGTGGCGCCCGATGACTCCCGAGACTAATTACATGGTAAGGGTAGAGGTGTGCAGGTTTTCAAGCACGAGACCTACAACTCCCCTATGATGATGATGTTCTGCGATCACACAGTGATCGATACGGATTGTGAGGTTCCGTAATCATGACCCGCGTGATCAGTTTTGTGAACCTGGTGGATATGGGCCTATGATGGCCAACATGGCTTACGGATTCTGAGGTTCCGTGATCACGAACCGCGTGGTCATTTTTGGGAACCTGACTGATATGGGCATTAAGTTATGCCATTCTGATATGTTATTCCACATATGTTTGTGGGATGACAGTTAAGGGGACGTACGCCCCTTGTTGGTACCACGCGCATGTAACGCTATGAACTCCGCTTGGTTGAAACACTACCATCGGAGGCCGTCGTAATGGAAAAGCAAATGATGAAAGGATGATGTTTATGTGCATTGCATATCATTTATTCATGATTTATAGGTTGCATGAACTGCAGTATACTGTATATTGTACATGCTAACATTATCATTGCAGGTAAGTTCGTTAGACCTCTGTTTTTACCTAAGCCCTTACTGAGTTCTCTCGGGAACTCACCCCCCTTACAATTATATTTTTCAGGAGCTTCTGATGTTAGACCGCGGAGTAGTTCCCGCCTGGTCTTATTGTGATTGTGTACTAGAGGTACATTAGCTCCTTATATGATTCTGATTTCTGATAATGGGACGGGGGTGAACCGATTGAGAAATGATTATGTTAAGGAAATGATTATGATATGACATGATATGAAAAGAAATGGATAAGAATGAAAATGTAAATGCATGTTATGGAAAATGGAAAGTATGAGAAATGGAAAATGAATGAATGGGAAACGGATTTTCTGGGTTTTCTGGATGAGCACTTTTATGTATGGCTAACGGTTAACACTCTCTTTTATATGTATTCAGCAGCAGCAGCAGCGGTATCAGGTGGTGATCATCGGAGTCTTGTAGACACGACCCCCTGAGCATAGTATGTGTTCCCTTTTGGAAAAAAAGATGGGCTCTGTAGATGTAGAATTGCATATGTACATGTAGTCCAATAAACATGTCATGGATATGTTCCGGTGATAGTTGATTGCTGATTTTTTTAGGAATACGTTATATGATTAGATGTTTTGCTGAATTCTAATTCTGATTATGTTTATCGGAGAGTACTTGCCCAGTATAGTAGGGGCAAGACTCTTTTCTAGTGCATCTATGCTGAGCGGAGCTCAGCTATACTGCTATGTGATTTTTGAAATTACAGGTATGTAAATTTTGCGTAAGTGCAAGAATTTTGATGTTGTCGAATTGCTATCAAGTCGTATAACGTTAATGTTAAGTAAAGTGATCACAGGGATCGGGTTGTGGATTCCGCCCACTAGATTGGCTGCCCGTTATGCAGGTTAAGTGCCCGTCACCCCGCCCCTCTGGCCCCGCGTCTGCTTCCACTGGGATGTGCGTCGAGTGGGTGGTGACATACATAGTTTTACAAACTCCACAGTAGAATTGTGCATCCAACTAGTCCAAGCATATTTTCAAATGTTTCAAACCTGCTTTTCAGAAACTTAGTACATCAACAAGTTGATGGTACTACTATTTTCACAATCTGGATTCAAATCTTTTTGGTTTTCAAAAAGGGACACCTTTTTGGTTTCTAGTCCAAATCACTATCTCATTTCCAAATATTACCTCTCAGTCTTCAAAGTATAAAACTTGGGCTAAGCACAAACATTTTGTTCTTTTCAACAAATTTTGTTTGTTCAATCAACACATTGATACTCATCCTATCAACACATTGATACTTGTTATCTGTAGAATTTACTATGACTAAAGCATTGACCTTGTTGTCTGCATTGTTTTGTTTAAAAGTTGGGAATCCAAACCCCTTCTTTTATACATTCATTCATTTTAGAATACGCATGACTTGTCAAACTCTTAAAAAAAAGGGCATCCTTAGTAAATCAATCAGGTTACACACATATCACTGCATCTTCTATGCAATACTCATAATCTTGGTTAAATCTGAGTTGAAATGCATGTATAAATCACTGTTGCTCTAATATCTGTTGAAAGTGTTGATCATTGCAATCATGTGCAATATCATGCCTCATATCTAAAGTAAAATGATCACTCTCATTCTATGAAGGATAAACTATCATTTATTACATGTATTGATCACTAGGATAAACTATCATCTGTTATAAATGAGTTGATCACAAGGATAAACTATCATCTGTTAAATGCATCGATCATTAGATTAAACTATCATCTGTTATAAATGAGTTGATCCTGCCAATAGTGATAACATCATTACTGAGCTTGCATACACTTGAATCTACTCAGTTCCTCATTCTTGATTCATTTCTGAGCATTCATATATCATAAGTGTTCAAAAGGTTATCAAAACTTCTTGAAGTGTTTTGTCATCATAAAAAAAGGAGATTGTTGACTTTGTCATCTTCAACCTTTTATTTTGGTGATTCCAAAATCTTGAGGACCATTTTGCAAAGTTTTGATAAACTTAGTGTCTTCACCAAGATTATTATTTCTTGGTTCATAAGGTAAAAAATGTTGGGATTAAAATGCAAAGTATGCAAAAGTGCAAGAATTCGTGTGTTATAAAGAACACAATGCATATTTCAGTATTTGATCATTTAGATCCAATTTCTTGATTAATGTGAACTTGTTTCTTAGCCACATTCATAGATAATCGAAGAATACATGCTGAAGATCAATCGTATGGAAGCCATAGTCATATTCTTTATCAGATTAAGGAAATCTCGAATTGACAAGATACAATTAGCTCATATAAGGAAAGAAATGAAGGAAGCGTGTGATACAGCAGGCATCAACGCGTTGATGGCCAAAAGCTCAAAATATAAGCTTCATGTTCTACAAGTCTTGAAGCAATCAATCAAGAAGCCAATCACTTCACTACTGAGCATCAACTATGAAAGAAAGATTAAAAGTTTGAAGATCTCAGAGAAGAAAATCCATCAAGTTGTTGAAGTCAATCTTCATCAACACGTTGATAGAAGATGACAGAAATTTGTGAGGATCTACAATGGCTAGAAATCAATTACCTAATGGTCAGAAAGCTCAAAAAAGAAATAATTTCACACACAACGGCTATGAAATAATTCCAGATGCTCATACCTAATTATGCACATCTTAGAGCCTATAAAAACTAAAGAAGAAGAAGAAGGAAAAGAAGAAGAGACATAACATCGACACATATCTCTGTACATTTTTTGAATACTCTTCATCATCCTACTCACTCTCACAGATCAAGAAAACTCTCGAGCTATCATTCACAAAGCTGCAATCCACCAGAAGATCATCTGCAATGAGCTTGACTAAATCAGAGAGTTCATCATCAGAGAAGCCTTATATTCTTTACATCTCTTATTATACAAGGCTATCTCTTTAGAGTTTACATAGATCAACTTCATTAGTTGGTAGTGATAGACTAGTTCTTCATCACTGATTAAGTGAAACTTCCCAAGAAGAGGAAGGTTGATAGGATACTCTATCAACGCGTTGATCATAGCGTTATTGTCAACACTCTAAGTCCTGTTAGTGAGGCATCATTGGCGTAAAGTCTTGTGTGTTGAGCATTCATTGTACAAGTCCTGTTAGTAAGGAAATTTGTGAAAGTCCTGTTAGTCAAACATTAGACGTAAAGTCTTGTGTGTCAGGCAACCTTGATAAAAGTCCTGTGTGTCAGGGCTCAGTTCTAATGGAGAAAATCTCAAGTGTAACTTGAGTAGAGGATGTAGGTCGAGTTGACCGAACCTCTATAAATCTCTGTGTCCTTCATTCTTCTACACACTTCTATTTGTGAACACCATCAATGCATTGATATCTTCCTGCTGCAAGTATACTCAACTCTGATGTATCAACGTTGATCTGAGGGTTTTGGTTGTAAATGCAAAGGTTTTAAACTCATTTTAAGACCAATTCACTCCCTCTTAGTCATACTTGGCTTTACAAGTCTGGAGATCGACGAGCATATCTTCGCATCTGGTGGCTTCAGATCTAGATGGTAGTAGTTGAAGATGAATCTAATGATGACGCTTCTGATCTACACCTCGATGATAGGTGGAAGTATCCGGATCTACACCTCGATGATGACAGCGCTTCAAATCTGACCTTTGATCAGATGTTGCAGCATCATCATCTGCGCTAGTCCGATCGTGGTGACATCATGAATTCACGGCGATCGGAGATCGTCGTCGTGGCTAGAGCTGTCCGATCGTTCTCCGCTGCAGATCCGTGCTTCTAGAGATTTCTCATGATAGTTGTCACCACCACTCCCCAGCCGGCATGTGCGTCGTGTGCGGAAGCGTCCTGAACTTCGCCGGAGGGCGGCGGAACCGAACTTCTCTTCAAACGTGGACCCCGAAAACCCGACCAATTTTAAAATTTTTCTGAACTTAATGTTTCTAACACGTTACTTAGGTTTAAGGCATTCTAATTAACTTATTTACCTAAACCTGCACCCGAAAACACGTTAGTGGTTTGATAGATTATCGCGCGATTACCGGATTAATTAACCAAATACATCAGATCGGAACTACCACCTGCTCGGTTGGGTTGTTAGTTCCCGAATATACCAAAAATTATACAGTCATCCGATGTATGCATGCATATGCGTCCTACAGAGCCTTACTACTG
>JBBYHH010183381.1:0-13698 GCA_038382905.1 Daphne laureola | reverse complement strand
TTGACTTGCCTTGTGATGGTTCTTACAATGTGCATGCAACTTTTAATATCTGTGATTTACTTCCTTATGAAGGGGATCTAGAAGAAATGAATCTTAGGATGGATTCTTCTCAAGAGGGAGGCACTAATGTGGACATCAACCAAGACCTTCCCAACTCTCAAGAGGAAGTTCCAGTCCAAGCACCTAAGGAACCCAATCCTCCTCAAGGCCTCGGGGGACCTATGACTAGGTCTCTGTCCAAGAAAGCTCAAGAGAGTCTCAATGCCTTCATGAGACTATGGCACAAGGAGAAGAGCGGGAAGAAGATCAAGGAAGAGTCCTGCAGCTGCACCATATCAGTATTGACTTGGACACTTAAAGATCTTTATGTTTAACTTACCACTCAATTCATGTCGTTGTTCTACCCGAAATATCATCAAAAATCATACGTAGTGGCTAAATTGATACAAATTTCAAAGTTCAGTGGTTTAATCAGCTGGATAAAAAGTTTAATGGTCGATTTGTGAAAATTTGAAAAGTTGAGGGCTTTTTTATTCTTTTTACCAAAAAGAATTACTCCCTCCATAGCAAATGTGTTGACACTTTTATTATTTTTTTGTATAAAATTAATATTATCTTTGGTTATTAACTCAAACATAAATTTCTGTCATTACTAATAACCCACGCCTAAGAGAGGCTAGGATCTTAATGTCTAGTGGGTGACCTACAACTGTAAAAAAAGAAAAGAATGGGTCGGGATTGCATGTCCGGGAACTTAGTCCAACGCTCAAGTCAATGGTGGAGACCAAGAAGATTGAGGAGATGGGTCAAGGTAACCCAAAGTGGAGAAGTGGAGAGAATAATTTATCTAGAGAAGTCCAACAACGGTCACCGATCTTTATATAGTGGAGAAGTCTGATAAGTGGATCCCTTATACATGACTCCTATCGACTAAGGAAAGGAGGTCAACCTATTAGAGAAGAGACGACACTACCCTTGTAGGTAAGGCTCGAGAATGTCGAGGAGATCGAGGCCTAGTTTGGTGGAGAAGGACTTGGAGTACCTTTTTGCGAGGTAGCTTGTAGGCTATAGATGAGGCCTAACACTTTTGATGGGTGTCCAAAAGCACCGAGTTTTTCTTGGGCCCGACCATCTAGGTCCATTTGGCCTATCTATAATAAGTAGCCCCCTCCCTTAAGCAGAATATGGGTGGTGCCCCCCCTGTATTCCACCATGTCATGTCTTTCCATAGAGAAATGACCAAGTGCATGGCGGTCACGGTATGCAGGGGATGCGGACGTTTCCAATAATCAGTAGTTATGGTGACCGTTTGACTTTACAACATTTGTGAGGTGAATCCCGACGCAGTGTTGTGTGTCAAACACATACTATTTTTGTTGGAATTCTTGGCACACCAAGAGCTTTTGAGATAGTACTTGAGCTCATGGAGCTAAGTTTGAGCTCATAGGAAGCTATATGTAGCTCACCCACGCTCAACTCAGCTAGAAGTAGTTGGACTTAGCTCACCATAGCTTGAGGGCAGCTAGAATTAGCTTCCCTCAGCTCATCTTAGTTTAGTGTAGTTAGAAGTAGCTAAACTTAGCTCATGACAGCTCAAGGGTAGCTAGAAGTAGCTCCCCTTAGCTCAATTCTAGCTAGAAGTAGTTAGACTTAGCTCAAGTCAGCTCACTCTAGATCACAGGAGCTGGGAGTAGCTTGGCACCATCTCATGTTAGGTAGAAGTAGCTAAATCCAGCTCATTATCAGCTCACTATAGCTAGAAGTAGCTACACTCAGCTCCACTCTAGCTTAAGTTAGCTTGAAGTAGATAACTTCAGCTCAAGTTATCTAGAAGTAGCTAAACCTAGCTCATGTTAGATAGAAGTAGCTAATATTAGGTCACAGTAGCTCAATTTAGTTCACAAGTAACTAACTCAGGCTCAAGTTAGCTAGAAGTAGCTAACTTCAGCTCAAGTGAGCTAGTCTTGATGAAGAAGTAACTTTTAGCTCAAGGTGAACTGAAAGGAGTCCATAAGAGCTCAAATATGTGTGATGTGATCATTTGGAAGATCTATGTGATGTTTCACCTTGATTCACAAGTGATAACTTTCAGTTGCACCTTTTGGACAAAATAAATGGTATTTTGGTAAAATGGGCATTAAAGGTGCATGGTGTATGCACCTTACCACATGGGAAGAACTCCTGGGTGGTTACCTTGGTAAGGGTCGGCCTAGAGAGAGTTACAAGGGCAAATGAGTGCCTTCTCCCTTCCACCATTTCGCCAAATGGGAGGTTACCTAGGTTGTTAGCATGAAACTAGCCTATCTTGTGAACAAAATGGGATTGCACCATGAAACAAGATACATAGGATCCTTCTACCATTAGTAGTAGTTACCACCCCTTAAGGCTGGCCTCCTCATCTATAAATAGAGAGGAGATGCTGACCGTACAACATGACCTGCAACACTATTGGTAGTTACTTTCTTCTTTTTCATCATTCATCTCTATTCTCTATCTCATTCAAGGCGCCATCTTCAAGCATTGTTCAAGGAGTATTAAGGGTGGATTAAGGTGTGTCCATTCAACACATCTAACCCCATTTCATCTCATCATCATCATCATCATCATCATCATTACTTGAAGAAACAAGTGAGGCCGCACCAACACACTTGGAGTTTGAAGGTGTTGTTCAAGCATCAAGTTAGAGCATACGTTATAGCAAAGATAAAATATCCTTAAGCTGTTGTTCCACGAGAAAGGTGAGTTTCTTCTTCTTAGTATCATGCTTAAGATGTCACCAGCCCCTCAGCGGAATCCGGTATGAAGCAAAGAAGGGGGTGACATCGGACAGGTCCACATTGTGGTGAAGGATCCATAACCCGGTCCCGAAATACCTGAAACCTGCACTTTGAAACGATCGCAGACATACAAGCATTGCACAATCACAAATCATAAAGTTGAGTTCCACACAACACCAGATACATCCGAAAGGAGAAAACACTCCCCGAGTAAAATAAATATACTCCTAAGTCAGAAAGCCACCGAACACATATACAAATCTCAAAATGCTTTCTAACTACGTGTACATATGCATACTACACCCACAGAGCCCTGAACTGTACAATACGGAATACATACTAGGCTTGAGTGGTCGAGCTCTGCATGAACACTGATGATCACTTTGAGGTACTACTACCGCTGCTAAACACAAACAAAGGAGTTAACCGTTACTCAATTTATATGTACTCATCCAATATACTCAAACTCCAAATCACAAACTCTATCGAGGTCACCCCATCACAGAAACTGAAAATGTATCTAGGTGCTATGTATACCTCTTATACAAAATCACCAAACAACCACATAGAGATACTCCGCAGGTCGTGTACCCGAAGCTCCTGAAAAAGATAATCATAAGAGGGGTGAGTTCTTGAGAGGAACTCAGTAAGGGCTCAGGTAAGGGTTGTAGTTTAAAGAACAGACATTCATAAAGAGTTAGAATGCACAATATGCAGTATACTAAATAGTTCATACATCCTATATATCATATGAATGATGATATGCAAAATGCATATAACTTCTTTGTCCCGTAGGACAGAAACAAATACATCATCGTCCTATCGGATGGATACACTTACGATGACCCCCAGTTGCCGAAGCCCACTAAACACACGGGGTTCACATAAAACAGACGTATTGTACCAACGAGGGACCTAGGTTTCCCATAACCATTGTAATCACTACATTAATCATAATTTGATCAATGCGTATAACATCATCATCATAAATATGGATCCACTTGATCATAAATGATAAGAAAACTTTACAATCTAGGAGCTCTATGTCCCAAACTTGAAAATCTGCATACCACTAACCATACCATATAACTAGTCTCGGGAGTCATCGGGCCCCACCTTTGACCCAGAAACTAGCTTCAACTAACCCGATATGCATGCCAGAAACCTAGAACGCATATAAAGAAAGTTGAACCCTTACCTGATAAATTACCAACTTCACGCGGCAAGCCGACCAACAAAATTTGGCGACATTCCAATTGAACTTCTACGATCCCCAGCCACCAGAAACAACAAAAAACAATAACATAACAATTAAGGACTTGAATTCTCAATCCATTACCCAAAATCTAACATTCAAAGCAACTTATCATTTTCGGCCAACTTATGAAAAATTGGACCAACCGCACAAAAAAGTTACCAATCTCTCACTTAACTTCAAAGAAGCTAATTTACACTTCATTTATCACTAATTATCAACCAACACCTTAATCTTTCTCCAAATGTGCAATTCAGCCCAAATTTACAAAAAGTGACCAAACGACCCAAAATATCACCAAATGTTCGTTTAACAATAAATTAACTCAATTTCACCCAAAATTTATCATTTACATCCAACAACACTAAATTCCATACGAACATCACAACTTAACCATAATACATAATTTCGGCCAACCTTATGAATTCCAATCAAGGAAACTTTCTTCAACAATTCATCAATATTTCAGAAGCTTAAAATCAACACCAAACCAACATAAACCAACATTTTAACCAAGAACATCATCCTTGTTCATCATCCACCAAAATCACCTTTCACCCCAATTTCACCATAGAAGATGATTCAAGCTTAACTTCAAGTACTAAATGTGTTAATAATCAACCCAACAATACATTAGAACCATCTTTTCAACTTAATCTAACCTTAAACAAAAATCCAAAATTCAAGCATTCATCAATGGTGATTTTCGGCCAAGGTGATAAATGAGGGAATAACTCACTACAACTTTGAAATAAGATTAGATTTAAGCCTGCCTTACTGATTCTTGAAGAAATTGAGGAAGAACCACTCTCAAAACCGAATTCCCAATTTCGGGCCTAAGATGAAATGGACGAAATTGAGCTGAAATCACCCTCCAATCCTTAATTAAACAAAGAATCTCTCATGAATCTTAACTTACCTCCTTGATTGGTGAAGAAAACAAGTTGATTAGGTGTAGAATAGAAGTTTGATGAAGAACCTTTGAAGAAACGAAGAACCCAGAAGATACGAGCTGGAGAAGAATAAGAAAAAGAGTTTTTGGTAAAATTATTTTTCTCTCTCCTTCTTTTTCCTTTTTATTTACTTTATAATTCTTTTCTCAATTTAATTCACCTTTTCACAAACATAATCCCCTTTTTACTCCACAAAAATTACTACCTCACTTAAATAATACTCCCTTCGTCTCAAAAAGATTTGAACATTTCATTTTCAGTATTTAATCTAAGATTTTTATTCTTCAACATTTTGAGGTAAAAAATTAAATAATTTATATGCAAATGATAATTCAATGTATCTAGTTTCTAAATATAATTTATTTAAAAAAAATTTAGCAAGTTCTTCCTAATAATTGTGTCAAACACAATATCAAAAGTCAAATGTCTAAAACAATTTGGGACAGAGATAGCATATATTTTCGTCTAATCTTTCAAAATGACCATTTTACACCCCGAACTGAAATTTGGAAAAATAACCCGGAACTCACATACCAACATTTAAATGTGAGATCTCATGAACATAAATCCCAACGGGGTCCGGAGACATGAAAGTTACCAGAAAACTTACCTGACTTGTTTGGAACAGAGTCCCGACAATAGCAGAATCCGACCATCAAAAAAATAAGATTGGAAAGTCACCGTCAGCCCGAGGTGATTGTAACATTCTCCCCACTTTAGGACTCTTGGTCCTCCAAGAGTGCCTTCAAACGCTGAAACTCATCGGGGTAACGCTCCATGATGTCCTTCTCGGTCTCCCAAGTTACCTCCCAATCTGAATGGTGTGACCACTAAACCTTAACCATCGGGATCAACTTGTTATGGAGTTTCTGAGTGTCCTTGGCCAACAAAGAAATCGGCACCTCCCGATAAGACAAGTCTGGCTCCAACTGAACCTCTTCCATGGGAATGGTCTGAATCAGATCAAGAATACACTTCTTGAGTATACTGACGTGAAAGACATTGTGCACCGTAGACATACTTGGAGGAAAAGCTAACCGGTAGGCAACCTTGCCAATACGCGCTAAAATCTCATAAGGGCCGATATACCTCGGGGCTAACTTGCCCCACTTGCCAAATCTGACGGTCCCTTTGATTGGTGCAACCTTGAGCCAAATTTGGTGTCAGACCTCAAACTCTAAATCTCTGCATCTTTTGTTCACATAAGAGGTGGTACGATCATTCACGGTCTTAAATCGCGCCTGAATCCTCTTGATCTTCTCGATGGGTTCTTCGATGACTCCAGGGTCTAACTCAATCCTATCAGATGCTTCAGACCAACGATGAGGTGTCATACACCTCCGCCCATATAGTACGTCATAAGGCGTCATGCCAATGGTGCTCCAATAACTATTATTATAGGAAAATTCCACTAACGACAAGTGTTCGTACCAGTCTCTCCCGAAGTCTAATACATAGCTCTGAAGCATATCCTCCATAATCTGAATCACCCTTTCTGACTGTCCATCGATCTGGGGATGATAAGCTTTGCTCAGATGGAGTCGCATGCCCAATGCCTTATAAAAGGCTCCCTAAAATCGTGCGGTGAACTGCGGATCCCTATCAAATATAATAGAGTCAGGAACTCCATGTAACCGTACAATCTCCCGAATGTATAGATAGGGCCAAGCTTCTCCAACGGATCCGTCACTCGAATCGGTAGAAAGTTTACACACTTTGTCAAACGGTCGACTATTACCCATATAGCATCGTGATGTGATAGAGTTGGAGGCAGACCTTCCAGAAAGTCCATTATGATGTTACCCTATTTCCTGATCAGGATGGGTAAAGTCTGTAAAGTCCCAGCAGGTTTCTGATGCTCTACCTTCACCCGTTGACAAGTGGCACAGTTAGCCACATGAGTGGCAATATGTCTCCGCATACCAGGCCACCAGAAGTGAGAATGCAGATCATGGTACATCTTCTCACTACCTGGATGGATACTCAACCTACTCAAATGGGCCTCCTCCAAGATCTCATCTCGGAGTGCCAAATCATTCGGTACATATAGAGGTCCATTGAAATACAACAACCCTTGCCTGTACTCAAAGGATGGACGCAATGTTCCACTATCCTCTCTAGAAAGCTTTCTCAAACCAGGATCTTGGTTGTATGACTCACAGACCCTAGTCAACCACTCAGACTGAATATTCAAACAACAGATCTGTGTCTGCTCCCATAGGTGCCACCTGTGCCACAAACACCTCAAATTTGACTCCTCAGCATGGTTATCTGAATCTCTACCCTTAACTAATCCTATGTACATCCTTCTTAAAGCATCTACCACTCTGTTTCCCATTCCTGTGGTGTACTCGATACTTCAATCAGAGTCATTCATGTACTCAAGCCACCTGTGTT
This sequence comes from Daphne laureola, assembly GCA_038382905.1. Classification (NCBI taxonomy): domain Eukaryota; kingdom Viridiplantae; phylum Streptophyta; class Magnoliopsida; order Malvales; family Thymelaeaceae; genus Daphne; species Daphne laureola. The sequence continues at coordinate 6,316 of JBBYHH010183381.1, read as the reverse complement.
GCCTCATGTTTAACTCTTTCTGAGTGAAGAAATACTTCAAGCTCTTATGATCGGTGAAGATTTGAAACTTGCTGCCGAGCAAGTAGTGCCTTCATTGTTTCAAAGCATAGATGACCGTGGCCAATTCCAGATCGTGTGTCAGATAATTTTTCTCAAGCGATCACATTTTTCTCGACCCATAAGCGATAACATGATGTCCTTGCATCAACACACATCCCAGACCCAATCTAGATGCATCGGTATAGATCACATAAGGATGCCTTGGGTCTGGCAGGATCAGAATCGATGCGCTGGTTAACCGTTGCTTCAAATCCTGGAAATTCTGCTCACAAGCCTCTGACCAGCCTTTTTGGTAAGATGGGTAAGTGGTGACACCAGGACAGAGAAGCCCAATACAAATCTGCGATAGTATCCTGCCAATCCCAGAAAACTCCTGATATCCCACACTGTCCTGGGCTATATCCAATCCTATATGGCCTTAACCTTCTCGGGGTCAACCGAGAGGTCGTGCTCATCAATAATATACCCCAGAAAGGATACCTCGCGGGTCCAAAAATCACACTTTGAAAACTTGGCATAAAGCCGATGTTCCCAAAGTGTCTCCAACACAATCCTCAAATGCTCCTGGTGTGAATCCTCATCTGGAGAATACACCAGAATGTCATCGATGAAGACCATAATAAAGGAATCCAAATATGGGTGAAACACTCAGTTCATCAAATCGATGAACGCAGCTGGCGCATTTATCAAAACAAAGGTCATAACTGTATACTCATAATGCCCATACCGGGTGTGGATTGCGGTCTTAGGGATATCCTCCTCCTTTATGAGCATCTGAAAGTACCCCAACCGCAGGTCAATCTTTGAAAAGATCCTCACTCCTCTGAGCTGATCAAACAAATAATTGATCCTGGGTAGCGGGTACTTATTCTTCACCGTGACCGCATTCATTTTTCTGTAATCATTGCATAATCGAAGGGTCTCATCATGCTTCCTGGAAAATAGAACCGGGGTACCCTATGGTGATGTGCTCAGTCAAATGAATTCCTTCTCCAGAAGCTCATCGAGATGCTTTTTCAACTCAACCATCTCCACTATCGGCATGTGATTGGGAGGAACAGAAATCGGAGTAGATCCTGGCTCAGCAGAATCTCAAATATGACCTCCCGCTCAGGTGGCATCCCTGGAAACTCCTTTAGGAATACCTGTGGAAAATATAGCACAATCAAAATCTTATCCAACTCCATATGAGTATCGTAGAGTTGAGCTCACAATAATCCTCTTCACCAGTCACTGAAACTTGATCCAAAATTCTCAATTCCATGCTGTGATTGACAACCTCAGTGTCCGGTGGAACAGAAAGGGGTATAACCTCTTCAGAAAGAAAAATGTGATGCTCAGCATAGTCAATTTGAAAATAATTCATTGCTAACCAATCCATGCCAAGGATCACATCACACTTAGGCGTGTTTAACACCAACAGATCAGACTAAATCCTATATCTACCAATAGTGAATACACATCCCATTGCCATCTCACCCGATAGAAGATATTGACTCCCAATAGTATGGATCTGAAGTACATCAGACAGATAACTAACAGGTAAATGCAGAGATAAAGCACACTTCTGTGCAACAATAGATATCAAAACACCTATATCTAAAAGTGCATGCACATAAACATCATTAAAAAATAATGTACCTGCTAGTGCTCCGCACTGGGCATTCTCACGCTGCTCGATATGGAAAACCCGTCCAGACCTAGCCTGCTGTTAAGGGGGTGGAGGCTGTGGTCTCTTCTGTTGAGGCCTCAGGCTGCCCTGAGGTACACTGTATCCCTAGGATGCGTTGGGCTGGGCCCTCGGTTGAAAATATGGTTATCCCATAACATTTTTCCCCCGCGTTATAGGACGGTCTCTGACCCAGTGCTCAGTAGACTCACGATTAAGACACTGGCGCATCTGGCGATAGCACGTCTGGCCGGTGTGATATCTGCCACATATATGGAAATATCATGATGTCCCTGCTATGCCCTTGCCCTTATCACTAGGGCCTGCTTTGCAAGACCTGCTAGCGCCCCTACTCGACCCTAGGGGTCCAGAACCTCTCCCACTACTCTGGGGTCGGTAAGGTCCAGCTCGGCTCTCAGTCTCTTCCATCTCAATCAGAAAGGCTCTCTGCACAAAATGATGATATGATGTAATACCCAAAGGTACCGCATACTTCTGAATCACAGATTGTAGGCTTCCTATGAATCTCTTGGCCTTCTCATCCTTCATACCATCATACTGCGGGACATACCACACTAATCGATCAAACTCAAACTCATAATCTGTGACAGACATTCTCCCTTGGGTCAGATTGTCGAACTCAATCTGGCGATGATCTCAGGTCGCATATCCAACCCACCACTGATGGAAGAGGTGGGAGAACTCCTCTCATCACATATCAGGATCCCGTCAATCCCGTCGGATAAATCCTGCTCTCCTGGAGTCAACCTCTCTCTTCCACCAGTGGTATGCCCGGTCTCGAAGGTTGAAGGTGGCTAAAGACACCATCTCCTTAGAAGGGAAGTCCAGCCGCCCTAACATACAGTCCACATCTGTGAACCAGAACTCCGCTGCCTCCGAACCTCCCTTGCCGGTGAATTTTGGAGGACCGAGGTGCTGAAAGCGCTCCATCATCATAAGTCCATCAGGACCTGTAGCGCGCTCCACTCGGGGCCTCCGGGGCTCCCAAAAATCCTGGGAATCATGACTTTCCCTATCTCGGTGGCAACAATCAGGTTATCGATCTCCATCATGACGGTATCGATCATGCACTGAACGGTCGAATCCTACCACTGATCGTACCCTCCGTGCATGAGGTTGTCTTCTTTCATTATCTTCTTCCTTTTCTTGATCTTATGTCGGATCAGTCTGATAATCCTCTAAGCTAGTATGTGTCGTAGTACGAGTATCAGATGGCACTACCTCGCTAGTCACGTCATGTGACTGATCAGCCGAACTTCCCCGAGCCGGCTGATTCACTTGTACTGGAGGGTTGCCCTGATCTTCCCTGGGCAATATATTATTCAGAACTGTCCTTAGCTGCCCCAATACTTGTATTAGGTTCTCTGAAACCTGCACCTGTTACTGTGGGGGATCGGATTGGGCTGATTGTTGCCTAGGCATCAGTTGTTTTCCCCTCGGATCACCGGGCGGAGTGGGATCTTTATCCCCACTCTCCGGCTACAGAGCTCGCTGTCTGCGAGTATTTACCATATCAATTCCAAAATAGAAAAATAGTACAATAGAAACGGTTAACTTTCTAACAAAAGCAAGCAGCAGTATTCCTAATGGCTCTATAGTGTAGATGCAATGTATGATGTATGATGTAATTTATCTTAAAGAGAAAAATATCATCACACACAATCACCAATCAATCAAACTAACCATGTCCTTAATGGTTGAGTTCTGTGCAATTCCCACTTTACCACGACAAACCGATACTTCAATTATATTAAGTATATTTAGACTGATCGCCCGCAGTCCCACCTCTCGTTCCAAGATAGTTCTCGTAAGGAGGTGGCCATCCTCATCAGTGAACTATCCTGGAATGATCAGTCGAACCAGGGCTTTACGTGTCCAAACACACCCAACATAAGAGAAAATTTTCTCACCTGGATCCAGGTGATCGCCTGACACTGAGCCTCCCTTAGCTTGAGCCACTGCCCTGTTGCATTTTTAGGCCCAAGCGATGCCCTGCTCCTATGCATGGCTCGCCTGACATCTCACCTGAACTATTCCATGTTCTGAAAACTGATTTCTGATAACCATGCTCTGATATCAAATTGTCACCAGCCCTTAGCGAAAGCCGGTACGGATCGGGGAGTGGGGTGACATCGGACAGGTCCACATTGTGGTGGGGGATCCATAACCCGGTCCCGACAAACCTGAAACCTGCACTTCAAAATGTTCACAGACATACAAGAATCGCACAGACATAACTCATTAAGTTGAGATCTGCTCAACACCAAATACATCAGAAAGGAGCAAACACTCTCTGAGTAAAGTAAACATATTCAGAAGTCAGAAAGCAACCGAGCACATATACAAATCTCAAAATGCTTTCTAACTATATGTACATATGCATACTACACCTACAGAGCCCTTAACTGTACAATGCAGAATACATACTAGGCTCGAGTAGTCGGGCTTGACATGAACACCGAAGATCACCCCGTGGTACTGCTGTCACTACTAAACACAAACAAAGGAGTTAACCGTTAGTCATTTCATATGTACTCATCCAAAATACTGAAATGCCAAATCATAGACTCTATTAGGGTCACCCCCATCACCGAAACAGAAAACGCATCTAGGAGCTATGTATACCTCTTATACAAAATCACCGAACAACCAGGTGAATCTACTCCGCAGGTCGTGTACCCGAAGCTCCTGACAAGGATAATCATAAGGGACATGAGTCCTCGAGAGGAACTCAGTAAGTGCTCAGGTAAGGGTAACGGTTTAAAAAGTGGACCTGCATAAAAAATTAGCATGCACAGTATGCAGTATACTAAACATTCCATACAACATATAAATCATATGAATCATGATATGCAAAATTCATATAACTTCTTTGTCCCGCACGATGGAAACACATACATCATCGTCCCATGGGACGGATACACTTACGATGACCCCCGACGGCTGAAGCCCACTAAACACACACGGTTCATATAAAACAAATGGATGGTACCAGCGAGGGACCTAGGTTTCCCATAACCGTCGTAACCACTACATTGATCATAATTTGATCAATGCGTATAACATCATCATCATAAATATGGAATCCACTTGATCATAAATGATCAGAAAACTTTACAATCTGGGAGCTATATGTCCCAAACTTGAAAACCTGTATACCACTAACCTTACCATATAACTAGTCCCGAGAGTCATCGAGCCCCACCCTCAACCTGGAAACTAGCTTCAACTAACCCGATATGCATGCCAGAAACCCAGAACGCATATAAAGAAAGTTGAACCCTTACCTGATAAAATGCCAACTTCACGAGGCAACCCGAGCAACAAAGTCCAGCAATGTTCCATTTGAACTTCTACGATCCCCAACCACCAAAAATAACACTAAACAATAACACAACAAATAAGGACTTGAATCCTCAATTCATTACCCAAAATCCAACATACGAGAACAAATCTCACAATTCGGCCAACTTCATGTAAAATTGACCGACCATACAAAATGTTACCGATTTCTCATTTAACTTCAAAGAAGCTAAATTCCACTTCATTTATCACTAATTATCAACCAACACCCTAATCTTTTTCCAAATGTACAGTTCGGCCTAAAATTACAAAAAGTGACCAAACCTCAAAACTATTACAAAATGTTCCCTTAACCTCAAATTAGCTCACTTTTACCCAAAATTTATCATTTACATCAAACAACACTAACACTTAACCAACATTCAATTTATTCTATCTTTTTTGAAAATATGAGTTTTTCGGATGATGATGACGTGGAGATCGATTTTGAGGGCTTCTTCAAGCACGCTGTTGACGAGACATCTGCTTTTATTCCCGACCCCAGACCTGAACTTGTTGTGAGAAAGAAGACTCTAAAAAGGAAAATGGGTCATATTTCGGGCATTCCCGAAGCTATTGCTACTGAAGACATAGATGAAGGTTCTTCCGAGGCTGCTAAAGAGCTCGGTATTTCTGGTGTTGCGGGCTCTCCTCATCATACCTCGGGTGAACATGTGCTAAACATTCTCGAGGACATCGCGATAGAATCCTTCATGGATGAACTTGATGGCGAAAGAAGGAAGCTTGCCTGGGTGAAATGCAAAATGTTTATCCCAGCCAGAGAGGCGCCTGATGATGTTCTCTCGATGGAGTACGTGTTAGGTAAAAATAAACCAGTCCTGTTATGTTCCCTTCCCTTTTGGCCTATTTTTCACAATTTAAATTGCATATTCAGGAATGATCCCCTTCATTACTTGTCTGGATGCCATTTTTTTACTCTAGGTTCGGACTGGAGAGAAAGTTAGGAGCGATATCGCCAATAGAGGGATGCTCGGCTCCTGCAATGGGATGAAGATCTTATTCGTCGAGAACCAGGGTGGCTGGTTCACGAGGATCAAAGTTTGTTGGATGATGAAGATGCCTGAACCATGGCTCCGGAAGTATGGAGGGGCATTACCACTTGCCGAACCATGAATGCCCTCCAGACTCTCCTCCCGGGCCTAGACGTGGTGGCTTCAAGAGTTATTGTTTAGGCTGCCCATGTATTTTTCTTCAAACCTTCCA
>JBBYHH010183270.1:0-13701 GCA_038382905.1 Daphne laureola | reverse complement strand
GTATGTAATTGAATGCATTTCCTACGGAACTGAAAATATTATGTACGAACTCTATTCTCCTGATTAATATATATTAATGCTACATATGCACGTGTTCATTTATATACAACATACATAATTATTATAATTGCATATAAGATAAATCAACCTCGTATATTTATCAATCAGATATTTAATCACATATAAGCAAGAAAAATCAATTCATAAAAAATAAAGAAAGAAAGAGTGAAAACAGAAAATAGGTAAAAAATAGGAATATGGAAAAGGTGGATATCAAAACAATTTAAATTCAACAAAAAAACAAAAAAACGTGACCACGCTGAAAAAATAACGGGATTTGACGGAAAAGAGAGAATGGTGCATTGGACGGGGTGAACTCTAGAATGACCCTCGGCGAGTGGGTTTCTGGTCCGTGGAAGGTAGCTCAAATCCAGTAATTTATATCAAGGCAGGTAGGAATAGATTGGGGCTTCCACTTTCCTACTCTCTTTCTTTGTTTTTCTTCCATTAATTGGTTTCTTCAATATTTAGGTGTGATCAACAAAAAAAGAAAAAAGAAAAAATTCTTACTTTCCTAAATCACTACACAGAGGACATCAATTCTCCATTAAAGCATTTTTTTTTCTCACTTCTTTTTTTTGGATAGATTTCCTCAAATTTAACTACTTGCATACATTATCAATCAATAAAAAAATACAAAAATAAATTCTCACAAATTTTATCCTAAACACCTCATATCAAATATCTTAGGGGAATTATCAAACACTCTCCTGAAGTTTGTCATAACTACTTGCATGGAACCACGCCGCCATGCACCTTTTTCGGGATTTTGCCGGTGAGTGAAATATAGCCCAGAATAAGCACCGATCAACGCTTTCAGGATTTTGACGGGACAATGATCGCTTCTTGTCCCTCTTCAATCCTAACCAAGCTGCTAAGCACAACCAACGCCTTCTCCGCCATTCCCGTTATGTTCTCTGCTCCGCCACCATCCCCACCAACGACGGTGCTCACAACCCTCTCTTTGTTCTGTTTGATAGAACACAACTTGTGAAGTGTTGTTAGGGCATTTTTCTTCCCTCTCCAAGTTCCGTTCATCAAAAGTGAGATTAGAGGCGGAATCGCGCTAGAAGCTCCGATCGAGCTCGATTGAATCGGGGCGTCTTTCTTCGGGAGCTCGATTTCTGTCACCGACTCGGTGGAATTGCAGGTGCTCCTTGGAACTCGTCCGCGCCGACGTGATTGGGTAGAGTCCTGAGATAGATTCTCGGGAGAGGCAGTCACTAAAATATTCAGTTATGAAGTTGTGAGGGTTAAATTTTCAAATGTAGAAACTTAAGAGTGTAATCAAGTAAATGGCCCAAATATCTAATAGAGGTTTTGACGGAAGTTAAGCTCCAGGTTTTTTTTCACCAAACCTCAAGAGAGAAATAGAGAATTTTGAAAATATAAAGGGCAAATTGAAAATGATAACAAATCTCAAGGGATAAATGATAATTACCCAATATCTTATATGAATTAGGTACATCAATGTTTTTTTAGCTAGTTTCTAGATACACTTCTTTTTCAAAAAAACTTTTTTTTTTAGGTTTAGTTCACCAACAGATTTTGGGATTTGTTTTTTCTACTTTTACAATTCCAATACACAAAACAACCCTAAATTCATCAATTCACCATCAATTCTTTATAAAATAATATTTTTCTCAATTTTTTCTACTTACATACATCTCATCCATTAATAAAAAGCACATTTCTAAATTTCCCAAAATAAATTTCTCATTCCAAATGAACTGAGCCTTTACTTAATCAGTGCTGTGTATGAAAAAATAATTAAGGAATTAAAAGGATACAAGTACATATTTTTGCCCCTTTTGAGCTTCATGTGAGACATTTTAGAACGCATAAGATTAATTAATTAATTAAAAAAAGATGGACGCGTTTTCTTCCTTAGGGTTTCGTGTCACCCCCGCCAGCCTTATCTTGCTGTTGAGTCGACCTTCTTGTCGGTCGCGTGCTCGGCTTCTATTCCGGCTTCGTTTGTCCTCATCTTGTACTCGCGTTGCTACCCTGAGTCGCGCATGACTGTTGCATCAACATTCACCACCGCGGTGCTCGGACTGTTGGACGATGATCCACTCTATCCGGTGGTGAGCTGCTCACCTTTTCTAGCGGGACCTTGGACGATCGACGCGGTCCATTTATTTATTCTGGTGGTGGACCGCGACTCCTCATGTTCTCGTTTCTTCACCTTTGGAGTTACGAATCGCAACCTCCATGTGTTGTTTTGGGTTGACTACAAATGTCGTAGAGGGTTTGGGGTGTGTCGTCGCCCTCCTTGATTGTTCCTTCGGGCCTGATCATTACGGTTTGTTGTGTTGGTAGGGAAAGCCTTTGCCCGCGGTGGTTGGAGTTCCATGGTCGTCCGGGTTGAATTCCGCTTTCGATTGGCGCTTATTTTTTCAACTGGTGACTCGGTCTCTCATTGGTGGTCTGCCACGCTTTGTGCCTTCATTTGTCCTTCGTCGGGCGCTGCTCTCAAATCAATTGAGAAGCCCGTGTTTTCTTATGTGGCGCTGCTCTATAGTGGACCTCATTAATTGGACAACCTTGGTCTACTCCTTTTTACATTTTTTGGACTTGTTTCAAAATGTGTGTTTTTGCTTTTCTGCTTTTGTTTCTCGACTTTTGATTGGTTTTCTTTGGTTTTAGCTTGTTGGTATGCGCTTCTCTTGGTTAGACAAGTAGCTTTTATGGTGTGTCTTGGTCGATATTGAATTAAGACTTATATATATTACTTCACCGTGACACTTTGCGTTCTTGTCAAGCCCTTTGATGCCTCTTTCGGGGGTTGTTTCTTTGGTCCATGGAGTGTCCGTTGCTGCTTGCTTATGGATTTCCCTACTAGCGTCTATTGCAGTTATTTTTTATTTATTTTTGTTTTTCTTGGGGAGTTCTCTCGGTTATTGTCTATCTTAATTTGTAGTATTATTTTCTTTGAAAGTAATATAGCAAACCGTTTTACTCAAAAAAGATTAACTAATTAAGAGGTGTTTGTATGTATGGGATGGAACAAAAAATGATACTCCCTCCATCCCAAACGTGTTGTCACTTTTAATTTTTTTGTATAGATTAAGATTATATTTGGTTACTAACTCATTTTATATAAATTCCATCATTACCCCATTCTAAACTCATTCACATCCTCTCATCAATCCACTCCACTTCCTAGATTCTATGAGTGAGTGCATGTGTAAGGATAAAAGTGGATCAAAATAAAACATAAGTGTTAAAGGGTCATTTCGTTTGAGACAAAAAAAAAATTAATGTTGTGACATTACATTTGGGAATGTAAGTATGTGAATTTAGTTTCAATCATATATAATTTTTTGCAATTTTTTGGAGTGATGTGTGTGAGAGATAATTAATAAAACTTGTTCATATACATATAAATTCCAGAGAAAGAGACAAAGAAAGAAATCATGTTTCTGTATTTTCCTCTCCCGTCCTTGTTTGTTGGCACTTGATGAAAACGGTACTGGTAAGAAAAGAAAAGAAAAAGCAAAGAAAATGTCAGAGAGCAGAAGGGAAGTTATTTGATGTTGCATGAAGATGCATGCATGCATGCATGATGAGGTAATGATAAAGAGAGAAGAAGGAAGAAGGATGATCACATGATGATGATGAATGAGAAATGAAGTAAAAGAATGGAAGGAAGGCAGAAAGAAACACAAAATTACACCATCATAAGAGCTAGTAACTAGTAATATATATATATATATATATATATATATTATGATGCAGTCATGATAGATCAGTGAATTAATGCTGGTCTGGTCTGGTCTGGTCTGGTCCCCAGTCACCAGCACCCCTTAGGACTTGTCAATTTCTGCATCCCACTCCTTCATTTTCTCACATTCTTCTTTATCTTTATTACCATCCATCACTCTTCTTACAAATCATCTACACACTAGATCTGGTATCCCATTTTTTCTTCACTATTAGATCATACTTGAGACATGGCTTGGGTAATTGAATTAGCTAGTGGTGACAGCATTTTTGCATGCAGTCATAAATAGAGGATTTATAGGAGTAATTATATATTTTCAGAGTGCAGGCAATATAATGCAATGCAAGACAAGTCAATAAGAGAGAGATGCAACAAACAGGAGGATGCATGATCAGTGGCAGAAAGTGTAGTACCTAGCAGTCTAGCTGGTGGTGGTATTATAAGTATATATATATGTAGTGAGTTAAAACCTTTTCTGGCTTCACTGAAACAAGAAGCTCATTGAGAAAGGTGCACATCACTTTTGCCTTAACATCAAAAAAGATGGATTTTTGACCCAGTTTTTAGAGTCTATGGTTCTTAGACCTACTTTTTGCACAGTTTTAAGGGAGACAAGGCCTCACTCCCCTTTTCACAACCCAACACCATTCTATCTATATACACTCAGAAAATTATACTATAAAGATCAAATGCATGAAAACGAGACCAAATTATTAACAAAGTCAGTAATATATATAATCAAGAAAGAAACAACCTCTCTCTCTCTCTCTCATATATAAATCTCCAACTCTGATACAATATCAGAATGCCTCTTCTGCATCCTCTTTGCTGTTTCGGACACTACAAAACTTTATGCTGCTGCAAAGCGTATCAAATGCATCCAGTATTTATTAGACACTGCTACCTCTTTCATTTATTACTATAGTTAAGACACATCAATTACAGAGTTTAAAAAAAAAAAACATGACAAAAGGAAATTCTTAACCCACAAACATCCAAGGGAAACATAATAAAATAGAAAGTTTTTTTATAAAAAAAAAAAAACTGAATCTATTTATCACATGCATACGGCTTTTTCTGTTATTACATACAGTAAAATATATAAACTATATATGACCGTTTCTCAGTCACATCTAGCGATCAATTCACAACACTATTTTCAAATCCCCATGGCAAATATTCTGTCTCATTTTCATTGGAGTCATCATCACACCTTAATTTGCCAAACATGACCTTTTGTCCCCATCAACATGCATGAGCATGCCTAATACCAATTCTTCTACAATAACAAATATATATTAATTTCCATTAATCAGCAACTACGCAACATGATTTTGATGTCTATATATATATATAGTTGTCCAACAGTACAGTCCTTAATCCTCAAATGGTTACACATCTCTAGCTACCTAGCTATGACTACCAAATATAATTACTTCTAATTAATTATTAATTATTCTTCAAAGGAAGGAACTCAAAATACTGGTATGAATTCGTAAAGCAGCTGTTATTGGTTCCATTCATGCCGGATTCAATCTCCGCCGCTGCTTTCTCATGGCAGCGGTCGTCGCGGCTGAGAGGAAACAGCTCTAGGGTTAGAGATTCTGATCCTCCTCCTCCTCCTCCTCTCCCTCTCACGTTTCTAAGTTGGTCAAAATTAGAAGAGGGTCCTCCTTGATGAGTTGGTATGATGAATTTGTTGTGGTCCACATGATCATCATCTGATGATGTGTTTGAAGGTAGCATCTTCTGCCACGTGGCATTCTTTTCGATGAAGCTACTCCTCCTCCTCATGAGCTGCTGCAAATGGAATTCCGGATCATGACCTCTCTCAGCTTGGATCCATCCCTCTCGACTCCCTGCAGCCCTAGTAGTAGTCTCTGTCTCTGTCTCTTTTCCTGCTGGAACCACTTCCTGCTGGAATGAAACAAGTTTATATATTATACAATCAGAATTCTTATATATATATATATTCTGTTGACAAATTTGCATGTCTTAATTAATGTAACCTCCTCCTCATCAATCAAAATCAATTGTGTACATGCCATGTTGTAGTGACACAAAGAGTCAAAACTGTACTGGAAACTAGGGCTTGAGAGGTCTTTTCATCATAGCTGACATGCACCCGGTGGCCAAATTCCATAACAAGCTAGCTACGGCCAAAAATCAATGGATGAGTTACAATTCTTTGAATGTGATCCTGATCCTGATCCTCATCATGCATGCAATATATATGAGGAGGGCGCACAAGAACCAAAGCTACAAATTAAGCTACCCCCGACAGAAAGGAGGTAACTCAGCTTTTTTAAACCCCCTTTTCACTTCCCAACAACCCTAACATTCTTTTCTTTACCACTACAAAATTACCTCTTGCTTAATTTCCATCCTCATCATACCACTATCATCATTATCACTTGATTACAATTATTACATATGTAGAGATGTATAAAAAAATGAAATAAATTTACCCTGATTTTGGGACACCCGTTAACATTTCCATATTCATTAAGGTACCTGGCCTAGAATATTAATTACCTTTCCAGAAGCACCGGCGATGCTTGAGGGAACTGTCCACTCGTTCTTGTTCTGTTCATCACCTTCATCCATTGTCTTATTTGCTCCAGCTGCAAGAAAACAGACACACAAAACATTCAACAAGGCCAAATATTATTGAACATTTAATTATGAACACAATGAATTGAGACCATGACAAATATATATATATATATATATATATATATATATATATATGTTGATGACTTTAACTAGGTCTATAAAGTATACAAATGTTCAATCAATATTACCAGAATCTTTTCTCTCGGAGATCTCGGCATCCCGGTGTTGCTCGTCGGCGGCCGACTCCATCTGCCGGCGCCGTTTGAGGCGCTCGCGGGCCTTATGGTTCTGAAACCAATAGAAGACGTTCTTCCCTTCGATCTTCCCGTACCGTCGGAGCTGCGCGGTGATATGCTGAATCTGGTCGGCCGACGGCGTCCGAGTGCCCCTCCGGTACAGTTCCTCCAGCGTTCTCAACTGCTCCGGCGTAGGGTTCCACCGTGAGCTCATCATCACCGGCTGCTGCAAGTTTAACTCTGTCCTTCTTGTCTGCTGCTCACCCATTGCAGCTGCCAAACCCAGAACAAACATTCAAAAACGCAAACGTAAACGCAAAAAGCTTGTAAAAACAAAACCAACCAAAACAAAACTGGCATGGCCGGAGAGAAAACGTACAGAAATGGTGATTGAGAGAGAACAGGTCCGCCCCGCTGAAACGGCTGAGACAAGGAGGTTGGTGGTTTCCTCGAGGAATGAGAGGCCGAAGCTTCCTATTGAATGAACTATCCCCCGGAAAGTTAAACTCTTGATCTCCATCTTCATAACCAACCATCCACATTTTTTTTCCCAGCAAAAAAGAAGAAACAGAGAAAATTAACAAAGTTGAGAACTTTATCGTTCTAACCAACTGGGTCTTTGCTTTTCAAGCAGATTTGGTCGTGAAAAAGAGAAGGGTGTCTGGAAATCAGGGAACTTTGCAGGGAAGATATAATTATGGGAAGGTAGCTAGCTAGCATGCAAAGGAGATGGCTTGGCAGAGAAGATGATACAGATACAGAAAATGGAGGCCCCTACTAGGAGTGAGAAGGGCGTACGTATGGTTTATAAATGGCATAGATTTTGATAGCTAGCCCTGATCATTACAAGAAAAAATATGGCTTTTTTACGTTTGTCCCTTGAGGATAAGTGATTATACTGCCAAGCTTATTTTGCCTCTGTTGCCAAAAGTTCCGCCAAACGTCGTCAAACGGTCAAATGTTAATCAGTGTCATTTCTCATGAAAGGCCACTGAGCTTTCACGCGTTTGTTAAACATGCCTACCACCTCTTATTTCTTTTATCCGCACCCTTGCTAGTATCTTAGTACTTAGTTTTAGTTTTGTATGCCCGGGTAAAAAATTTGCATGGCAAGAAATTGAAGAGACAAATACATTATTGAGTAAAAAATGAAAAGTGAATCATTTCATTTTACTCGGTGAGTAGATTGTCAAGAAAACATATTCCATGGCCCTTTGGGTAAAATATGAAACTACGTGACGTGTTTTATTATTTCGTATCTTTCAATTTATAAAAAGAAGATGGTGAAAAAAATCTTTTTTATGAACGGTGTATTAAATATTAACTCATTAGATTTAGTTTCCTTTACTGTTCTTATTTATGACGGTGGCTTGATTTTTCTTTTTCCTAAACCCCCAAAATGCAGCGCATATATAGAATAAATAAATAAATAAATAAATAACCGCGTCCTGTCACATAAAGAAGCACGATAATATTGATGAAGGTGTAGGCGGGCGGGAGCTAGAAGTTAAAAACTTGGTAATTAATGAGAAATGTTTGATTCAAAAGTGACGGAAAAATTAATAATGGGATTACGGCAAATGGGGAACTCTGTGAAAAGAGTAGTGGGAAGAATTCGAGAGAGATTAGATACAGACATGTGTATGGCCGGTTTAGTATAGTAAGTATTATTTCACATAGAGTTTAACAGTTTTTGTTTAATTTGGACACACACACAAACAGGCTTAATTAGCATTTGAGGCCCAAAATTCAATTTAACATATTTGAGTCCAATACAAGATGGAATTGAGAGATTAAAAAAAAAAAAGGAGTAGTGAGTTTGGTGTTTTGGGGTAAGAAAAGAGTAGATGTTGGTGAATGGGGAAGAGATGAAGGACGAGAACAATAATAAAAGGAAAGAAAGGAAGAGATGATGAAATGGGAATGGGAAATGTGAGACATGAAATAGATGTGTTAGAAGGAAGAGGTTGAAGTTGGAGACAAAAAGGCAAAAGAGAATAGAATAGAGCGAGGCGTGGAATTCTGGGATGATGATAATAACAGACTGTATTGGGAGAAGCAAAGGAACAGCGACGTGACGGGAATCTGCATCTGGGCCTGGGCCCATTCATAAACAATAAACATACATAAGCCCACTTTGTTGATCTCTATTATTGTTCAATTTAGTTGCCATCTAATCTACTAATTTTTTTTCAACCTTTTAATATATAGTACTATAAAATTCAATAATAATGTGTTTGTATCAAAGAGGGAGTGTTTTGTTTGTCTCTATCTAAGATTGCAAAGGCTTATCAAAGATTCAATAGAGCCCACATGACATTTGTATTTCTTCTTCATTCATTCTAAAAGTTATCCATGCATTAAAAATGTTGGTTTTTGGAGGGAGTACCCATGTTAGTGGGAGCCTAATTCTCATCTTTTGCCATGCCATGCCTTGCCTACCCCTTCCTCACTTTCAAATCACTGTGGACTAAGTTTTGTGGGGAAATGTTGCTACTTTTTTTAAAATGAGGGAATTATTGAAGATTTTTTTATATAAGTTTTGACCGACAGTGTGGTTTCCTGGTTTGAGTTGATGGACTTTCTCACAGCCCAAAAAGCAAAGTAGCAGATAATCTCTTCCAGGCCCAATTAAAAAAATTGAAGTTCCAAATTAGCGGCCCCACTTTTAGAGGTTCAATAGTGGAAGGGGGCATTATTGCTTCATTTCAGCTCACCTATTTGGTTCTAGTGAATCAATAATATGATTTGATCGGCTTAAGCTATTTTTAGATTTTTTATTTGAAGGTTGTGTTCTTTACATAATTGTTTTTTACAATATTTGGAATTTTATTTGATGTTTGAGAGAGAAAAATTGAAGAGAAAGTGGATTTGCTGGTTGTTAATGAAATTATTATGCACATCATGAATATGTGTGTATATCAAGTCTTAAGGAAAAAGATCAAAGAAAATATCATATTTTTTATTGGATTGTTTTTAACGCATTGCCTAAGTTGTCTCTCATGGTGCTTCAAATATACTATTTTTCATCCTTTTAAAATACATTAATTTGAGTTACACATTAATTAATAATGTATATTGATTTGATGGTAAAAATGTATAATATAAATATAATACAAACGTAATTTATTTGAGTGTGAATAAAAAGTAATGGTAATGGGCATAAAGTTGATGCAAAAAGTTGTTATAAAGGGTCAAGTTGAGGGGAGTCGAAAAAAAATTTTAGAAAATTTGAAGAAGTATATTTTGATTGATAGATAAGATGTATGTGAGTGTAGAAATTTGAGGAAAATGTTATTTTATGATGAATTGATGGATTTAAGGTTGTTAAATGTATTGGAAATTGAAAAAATAGGAAAAAAATTTCTAGAAATTTTTTTCCTATGTGTGCTGAACTAACCCAAAAAGAAAGCTACCATTCGTCCCTAATTAATGTTCCATTTTATGTAGGTGTCGGTCCCGCTTCACCATTACTGTTCACATTTTTTAATCTTCTTTTCACTGACCGTTAAAATTGTGACATTGTGTTTAATGTGGCGCTGGCGGAGCTTAATACTTGATGATATGATAGTCTACAAGGCTACTTGCACATTGTATCTTGAAATTTAGGACACAATGCATATTTTACAAAAGTGTAGGACCTAAGCGTAACATTCAAAATTCTTCCTCAACCCTCGACAAACCAATATCGTTGTTTTCCTCCCCCGCATCTCCGCCTCCTCCGTCGTCTCCACCTCCATCTCCTCCCAGCTCTAGTGGTAGTTACTATTACTCTGCTCCTCCACATCGCAGTCTGGCGGCAATAATTACTTTTAAATTTTAGAACTTTCGTTGGTTCGAAGTTTGCAATTACTAATTCGACATTTTTTTGATGTGATTTCTGTAATGATCTAGTATGCCCAAGTTGAATGTGGTGAATCTAGCGTTGATCCATGGCGGAGGAGGGGATGCCCAAGTCAAATCTGGCGGCGACGCAATAATACGTTGTCAATGAATTGTTGGCTGTCGCACTACACTACGTACAGATCCACCAGACTGAACCTCTAGGATCACTTGCAGATGATGAACCGTCGTCTCATGATCGAGTCAGTAGCGGCAACAGCAACACCGACTCCATCTCTGAACAAAATTCCTTGATGAATTTGAAATTCAAAGCAGTTTTAAAACCCTAACTCTAGCCACGACCAACTCAAGAAGAAGACTCACACAATTGATCTTGGAGACAGCAATGAAGTCCTCTACATTCCACGATTCCTCCACTTCGATCAGGTCCGGAAATTGTGTGATTACCTCAACACCCAAATTCATCTTCGGGAGGTCTTGTCTCTAGGTTTTTCATATCACTATTCGAATAGTTTTCCTTGCAGCACTGAACTAGTAGCGGTGGGGTGGGAACCAATCGTTGGTCGTCAATGACGCGTCAGTGATTGATGAACGCAGAGGAGACAATGCTAGCGGTGGTCTGGCTAAGAGTTTGGGGACCCAGAAACAACAGATCCAGGGCTAGCTCTTCCACATTATCGCCTTCACTGTACGTCATGTTTGCACAACATTACAAATAATTATCTTAGACGGAATAATGGTAAAATGGATAATAAAAACAATAATTTCATTAATAATGTTAGACCAAAAAAAAGAAGAAAATTGCAAACACAAGCAATTTTTTAAAATAATTGTTAAATGTGTAATTTTGTTAAATATTGATGAGAAAAAAAGACATTTTTCTTAGAATAGTGGAAAACTTTTCACAAACAAACTTGAAAAAGAATTGTGTAAAATTTTATAAGGACGTAGCATGATGGAGTATCAATTTCTTTTGAATGGCATGGAAATGAAATTATAGTTTCTTTTAAATTTTAAAGAGAAGAGGTAGTAAAAGGGTGAGAGAAGAGAACATCCATTGGCATCAAACCCGGCCGAGCATGACAATCCTAACTCCAAATGGTGACTATTGAAACGGTTGGCCACTCACATCATTACATCACTAATACTGCTGAAGGTGATAGGGGATCTCTCTTTCACCCTCGGCCGGCTGGTACACAGTACCTTACATATGAATTGACATTGAAATTACAAATGTTGCTGTTCAGAGGATAAAACTATAGAAAACAGAAATGACTTTTCTGAGTAGGAGGATTCAGATCACCATAAGTCTAAAAAAATTATTTTGAGAAATTTAGATTATTGTGTTTTAATTGATGAATAAGATGTGTATGAGTAAAAAAATTTGAGAAAAATGTTATTTTATAGAAAATTGATAATAAATTGAAGGATTTAATTGTATTAAATATATTAAGATTGAGAAAATTGAAAAACAAAAATTGAAAATCTTGTTGATGAACTAAAGATAAGAAAATAAATTAAGGATAATAAAGTAAAATCAGTATGAAAAAAAAGTTTGAATTTAAGAAATCTGTATAATGGAACAATCAAAAAATAAAATGTATCCATATAATAGGCCAAATTACATATTATTCCCCTAAATTATGTTAACTTGCTTGCTCACTTTCATCCCTAAATTATGTAACTTCAAGTACTTTAGTCATTTGATTCGGTAATTCGCTTCATGGATACTTAACGGCGTTAACTTTTTAACGGTTAAGTGACTTGTTTGTACTCCCTCCGTCCCAAAAATTTTACAACACTTTCCTATTTGGGACGTCCTAAAATTATTGCAACATTTCCTATTTTAGCTATCGTTCAAGATTGATATGCTAGGTTACAACAAAGGGTGAACAAATATGCAGAGGAACGAGCATGTTCGAATTGTGGAGAGGAGGTGAGACCTTACCTTGAAACTTCTGTTTGTGATGTTACCGGTGAGAATGGAGCGGGGGATGGATTGGAAACGGGCAATGCGAACAGAGGGGCGATTGGCGTCTGCAAGCGGAGGGCGAATGGATGGCAGGGTCGGGCCATTGGTGTTGATTGGTTCAGAAGATATATGATGGTGTTTTAGATTTATCTGGAATAGGGGGTTTCAAACATACCAAAAAAGATATGGATTTTTTCATTTTTTCACCTCATTTCTTCACTAGTGAATTGTATATTTCTCAGCTCAAAACTTTCGGACCTAAGATGAATTTCTTAACGGTGAAAAAACGTAAATCATGTGAATCGTGAATCACGCCCCATCCTCTCCGATTCCAGACCACACCCACCCTGGTACGCACCCACCCTTCCTTCCTTCCCTCCATGGATCAAGCT
The DNA here is from genome assembly GCA_038382905.1 of Daphne laureola. Lineage (NCBI taxonomy): Eukaryota > Viridiplantae > Streptophyta > Magnoliopsida > Malvales > Thymelaeaceae > Daphne > Daphne laureola. The sequence goes on along the minus strand of JBBYHH010183270.1, from coordinate 855 downwards.
TCTTCAATGGGGGAGGGTTTTGTCGATCTCGGTGAGGGAGTAGCGTCTGTCGACGGCGTCAAGGTGCTCGGTAAAGACGTCGTAGCTGGCGAGCATCCGGAGGATTCGCTGGAGGTTCTCTGGATCTCCGCCGACGGGGATTTTGTGGAGGATCTCGAGGCGGAGAGAGGGGCGTTGGCTCCTACGACGCCGAATCCAAGCTCAAACCCACCAACCTTAGACGCCAGCCCTATCGATTCGAGTCCACCATCACCGTCCTCAACAACGCCGACCACGACCTCAAGTCATGGAAGGTCGCCGCCAAGTTCACCAACGACAAGATCTTGGTCTCCGCCTCCAATGATGTGCTCACCGACGGGAATAGTTTTCTGGCTGTTGTTGGGGATGATTTGGGGGAAAATGAAAAAAAAAATTAAGGGAAGGTGAATTTTGGCGGTGAGTTAAAAATTTATTCACCATGAATTCCTTCCAAAATTTGGTGAATTTTGTTCCTCTCATTTATCATGTTTGAAACCCCCTATTGATTGTGATGAAAATATTTATCGCTAATTCATCTATTTGTGTAACAAATTAAGAATAAAAACAAATTATACAATATAACATATGTCGATCATTTATTTATTTATTTATTTTAAAGGAAAAAGACCAACACTTGATTGAAAATAGTAAGAGCAAACAAAGAGTTTGTCCAGAAGTGAAAAGAATAATCTAATAAAAATAATCTCACGCAAGAGGTCAACGAGAGAGTGATACTTGCAAAAGGGTGTAACTTTCTAGTACAAATTTTATATTTATAGTTACCCTTTTGATGCCCTTAAGTGTAAGGATCGTGTGTAGTATAACGTTAAGAGCGAA
>JBBYHH010183159.1:0-13701 GCA_038382905.1 Daphne laureola | reverse complement strand
CTTTTAAAATATTATAAAATATTAAAATCTCATTCAATGGACCTCAAATAACCCCTCAGAACATTAATTTCATTCATTAGCATTACATACACAAAATATTCCAAGGTTCCGGCAAAATTACAAACCGACCAGCGGGAAAATACATCAGAAAATAATATAATTCCGGGGTGGGTGTAACATAGTTTGCGGGACTACCTGTTATTGTGAAGTCGTTGGGACCGTTGCACTCTGGAGGATCCCTCTAAGCATCTCTACTAGGGTATCCTAAATGTTATGAGTGACGGCATTAGTGAGATCCGTGATGAGTGTTGGATCCAACCCCTAGATTGGGACCGGCTCAGCACGGACCATCGTTGGGCATGGATGGCCCCAGGAGCGGTTTGGTTTTCTTGTTCCCCAATGGGACTGGAGATCATATGATTATTGCTAGTTGGAGGGACTTCATTGCGGCGGTTAGGATCATTGGTAGTCATGGAGTGAATCGAAAACTCATTGTCTCTATTCAAGGGCTGACTATTGTCATCGACCCCGCTCTGGTCATTGTTCCCCTGCCTGATTGGTTCGAGTTCTCACCAAGGAATTTGGAGATTTTATGGGAGACAGATTCTTCCCACACACGGCATCAATCTGATAGTCCCTTTCCTAGTCGGGCCGAGACTTTAGGTAGTTGAGTTAACGGTTTCTCACTGGAGCACTTGCAGCTACAGTAAAGAGAAGAAATGGGCCGAGCCTTTTGTACCTGGGAACCCTCTCCGATGCTCAAGTCAGTGAAAACAATAGAGGTGGAGAAGAATGCTGAGAGTAGCTGGGTTCTCTAATGAGTAAGAGAGAGTATTTTACTTTATGAGAGGCTTGAGCCTTCCTTATATAGAGGTGATGGGATTGTTAGCCTAGATCATGCCATGACTGGAGGGTATGGCAATGGAGATGAGCCACGTTACCATGGAATGTGGGTGGATTGGAGTAGCAGTTACTCTAGGTGGAGATCATGCGATACTTGAGAGAAGTGGGTCTTGGGATGAAAGTTGACGAGGCAAGGAAGCGTTCAAGTCCTTTGACCGGATGTCTCTAAGTGTTGTGGGGTCTCCGCGGGAGGGCCTTGTGTCACGTGCTGCTAGGGTGTGCAATATCTTGATCAGAAATAGTAGCAAATGCACAATACGTCTTAAATTTATAACACTGATAGCTTGCACACTTGTCTTATCTTAGTAAGTGCCTCAATTAAAGGAATCGACCCAAGGGAGAGGGATTAGATATAATTTGGTGATAAATGCTATTCTACCTAGTATGATGTTGGAAAAAGAAGTGGAATGATGCAGTAATGATATGTGAACAGTAACTAAAGTGATTTTTGTGGAGAAAACAGTATCTTGAGATGCAAGTCACGAAAAGGGCAAAATAGTAAAAGTACTAAAATGAGTTTCAATCAATTAACAAGCTTCTTCTAAGGGTTGCTACTTATTATGAAGGTTCACTATCATCATCATATCATACAAAGAGATGGATTATAAAGGTTAGATTTTCCTGTCGGACAACCAAACATCTTCTACCAAACTAAGGCTTTAGGAACTCTCATCCTCTAAAGATACTTAGCCTAGGGTAAATTCCAGCAACATAATCAATGCATTAATCAATATCCACGGGCCCTCTAGGACTCCGATTCAACTAATCAATCAATTTCTAAGGTCTAAATCTACAACTTCCCTCTCAGGTTCATCATCAAACACCTAGATGGCATACTAACATGGTGATCGATCATCAAGCATGCATACATGTGTAAAAGGCACAAGAAATGAATATCTGAGCATTAAAAGATATGATAGATGATAGCTAACCTCCTAGGTAAGCAAACCCTAGAAGATCATAAACAACTACTCATAACTACACATGCTAACTATAGAAATCAACATGCTCATAGGAGTAAACATGATAACTAAAGAAGATAAGGAGAAGAAATAACCTTTAATGAAGTAATCTTGGAAGAATCTCCAAGAACACCATTAAAGGAGAACTCCAACCCTTGAATTAATAGAGAAGATGACAAAGGTTGCTGCAATCCCAAAATTCTGATTCTCCTCTCCTAAAACATACCCTAAAAGGTCTATTTATAGTGACATCACATCCTAAAATGCCCTTAAACATGTTAGGCACCCAAAAAGGGTCATTAAGGGCATATTTGTCCTAAAAACATAGGTTGGTCTAAGTAAAATATGAGGAAATTGATGTAGACTTCGCTTCATCATCGTCTGTCGCGCAAGGGTCACGCATGCTGGGGGGGTGCCTGCCAAGTTGTGTTGCGTGACCATCCTCCTTAGAAAGGCATGGAAGTTAGCACGAGGGGCAGGGGTCGCGTTGACCAGAACAACTCAGCGCGACCCCAGACCTTAGGGGCGCATCGGCCAGTGCTCATTAGCCAATTTTTTCTCCAATTTCCTTTCTTTGACTTCCAGTCCTCCTCATTGGATCCGAGACTTGTTGATTTGGTCTTCTAACTGATAAATTGAGTCCCAAGCCTCCTAATTATATCATTTTAGCTCCATTTCACCTTACATCTTGCATATACAAAATCACTAAAGATATTAGGTAGAATGCACTAATAATCCAATTCATACAAAAAAAGATGTATGAATTGTATGAAAATGCCAGATAAAAGTGTGTGTATTTTGACACACAACACACCCCTAAACTCAAACCATTGTTGGTCCCCAGAAATACAATCCACTATAATCTTAGCTTCTCAAATCCATTCATGTTTACTAGACTCAATTGATAGCAAAGAGCGGCATGTGAGCGGAAATGCAAATAATCAATAAAGTCTTAACTAACATTCTCAATGCACTAAACAGAGGATCACTCCCTAAGTGTTTCTCTCTCACATAAGAGGGTAGTGTGTGTGTGCAAACGTGGTCTTGTTAAATGTTCTCCTTCCATAAGCTTGCAAATGAACCAACAACTTCTCCGCTTGGTTCTGAAGAACGTTGTATGCTTCCTTGGTCGAATGGTCTTTCACAAAGTTGTAATGAGGCCATTGGCTAGGTGAGTGTGTTATTTTGGTTAGAGGCTAAGTATAAGTGGAGCTTAAATGACTTACATGTACATGCAAGTTTGGCAACTAAGACTTAGCATTTCTACCCAAACCCTATTGTTTCTTTTGTCACTCTCACTCATTTTCAATACTTTTGTGTACATAATCAGCCTCACCTTTTACCATTCTTGGATCTTTTTCAACTGTACACAAGTGCCTTTTCCATTTTGAACTATTTAAAATGCATCATTTTCATAATTTATTGAAATTTCTCACACTAGGTGCTTCTTTTTTATCATTTACAACACTAGACACACATTTGTTTATCCAAAGAAGTCAATCATTTTGATAGTTCAACATCAAATATAGCAAAACTTCTCCCTAAACTCATAATATGCACATCTCTCTCACAAAAACAACATCTGAAGCCCAATCAAACATGTACATGAAGTGCAAAGACCAAAGGATACTATTAAAGAATGGATAGGCTTAAGATGTGGTAACAAGAATGAATTAGCTTAAGCTCAAAGGGGCTCAGTAATGGAATTAATGTAAGGTTGGCTATTTAAGTCAAGTGGCTCATATACTAAAATGCCATCTTTTTCCAATTATTCATACAATAATGTAGACTTGCAATGGTTCAAGCAAGCAAGTTCTAGCTCAAACACTTAAAAAAGATACTCTCATGAAAGAATATTCACACAACATTTGAAAAAATTTAGTTCAACACCTCACCGGGTAAAAAGTTACTTTTTTAGTACATCAAGAACAAAAATCTACTACTAAATTGATTAAATCGAGTAAAGGTTCACAACATTCTCCAAACATCAATCGACTCATTGAAACATAAATTTCATGCATCCACTAAGACAATATAGCAATTGCATGAGTCATGGAAAAATCACCCAAACATACCACTCAAGGCGTACCAACCATCTTCCACATGATTTACATGAGTGAATCCCGCCCCTCCAAACTCAAAATTAAAGCATATCCTCTTGCGGGGAAGGAAATATATAGGGAAGAACGAAAGGTCATACCTTGGGGGCCAAGAAGACCCCTTATGCCTATAAGGTTGGAACAAGTCTTGTACTTGCTCTGGAGCTCTCAAATGTGAGGGGTTGCAGTCTCTCGATCATTAATAACCCCTGAAAAGTCCTCAAGAAAAGTACTAAGGGGAGAGTCTTTAACAAAATATGCAAATATGCACAAGACTCTAATTGGCGGGCATGCAACTTGTACTTAGAATTTCAAGCATATAGATAAACATGTACAGGCTGCAAACAAGGTGGGGTGTGCACATAGAGCATGTTTCAAGATCATCAACAGAGGCATGAGTGTGATCAACAACAACACAAGTGATGTGAATCATGTGTCAAGTAAAAATGAGAGCATGGCATGGAGTGTATATCAATCATGTGTCAAAGATCACCAGTAGCACCTAAAATGATATGCATACAGAGCATGAAGGTGCTAGGAGATGTACTCCAATGCATCATAGCAACAAATCATGAAAATAATCATCAACAAGGGTGGTTTACACAAGATGTGCTCTCTTTTCTAACAAATCAAATTACTTAGTATATGTCATGAATGCTCATACATGATGAATATTTATCACATGTCATCATACAATCAGTGAATAAAGCTCATCAAGGTCAAAGGCATGCAAACAACTCATGGTGTCTAAAGTCAAGTCATGAAAGCTCAATAAATGAAAACAAAGCTTCACTAATTGAAAAGTGACTTAGAGACTAAAATGAGCCTTGACCTTGTTCATAAATGATGAATGATGTGATAATAAAGTGTGCTAACAACCATTTTTAAGAAATAACAGTAGATGGAATTTTTGAAGAAATTTTTAACAGAGAAAAATTGAAGTTACCCTCTTTTGGAAAATGTGGGGGGGGCCCTCCTCTGTTCCTTGGGCGCACCCCCTCCAAGGTTATGCTACCTTGTGGTGTAAAATTAGCCAATATGCACTAGGGGGCCGCGTAGGGTCACGACATTAGGGTCACGCCGTTATGCCATTTTGTTTAGCACGCCCTTAGGGGTTGCGCATGTTGAAGGGCGTGCGGGTTGCTAGGGAGCTTGGGGGTCGCGCAAGACCAATGTGCATGGGTCATGCAGGAGGGTCTCACATTTTCTCCAGCATCAGGTGGCACGTGCGGGGTCGCGCATGGGGTCGCACCGTAGGGTCGCGCCCTTGTGCCCAAATTTACCAATTCGCTTGTCCTCCGTACAACATTCTTGAAATTTTTCTCAAACTTTTTCCACTCAACTTCTTGGACATTGGTGCTCACCTTGTTCCTATATCAAACACAACTTCCCAAGTCCATTAGACACATGTTAGTAAGTAAATATACATAAAAAAGATAATAAAGTTTAATGAATTGAAATTTTACTAAACGTTGGGGTGCCTCCCACAAGCGTCACATTTCTCGCGTTTGGCTAGGCATTGATGAAGAACTCAAGTGATACTCCTGGATGGAAACACCAAGTCAGCTCTGGTCTTAGTCTCCTCGGGTGGACTAGATGGTTTCTTAGCTTTCCAAATATAATCCTTCACCTTCCATACATAGACCATTTTCACACCCTAAAGCTTCTCCTTCAAGTTCTTCATAGAGGTACCTCCAGCTGACCTTGCTTACTTCTTCCCCTTAGAAGAAGTAGCTTTGGTCTCTTTCTTGCTTGTTTCACACCTTGGTTCCTTGAATTCACCTATTTGAGTCTCCTTGATAGAACTTCCATGTTCCATACTAGTGAGTGGCTGGACAGCCTTGACCTCCTCACTAACTTCACCATTTGAGGTCTCAAATAGTGCTTTCTCAGCTGTAGCATTACCTAAAAGTGTTCTTGCTTCCTCCTCATTCCATTTCTTGTAAAATTGATCTCTCTTTTTGTCCTTCCTCAGCCTTAACTCATAGTCATCAGTGCCAAAACATTCCACCGATTGTGAACTCAATGCTCTCATTGCTTTATCAAGGTTGAATTTCACCTCCTCTCCAGCAACTCTCAAGGTGAGGACACTTTGCTCAACATCTATTAAAGCTCTGCCCGTTGCAAGGAAAGGCCTTCCAAAGATGAGAGGCATCCGAGCATGTTCCTCCATATCTAGTACAATGAAGTCCACCGGTATGTAAAATTTATCAACCTTGACTATGACATCCTCTAAACTCTCTCTTGGATATGTGAGTGATCTATCCGCTAGTTGCAAACAAATGAAGGATGGCTTGACTTCTCCTAAGCCAAGCTTTTGAAAAATGGACCATGGCATGAGGTTTATGCTAGCACCAAGGTCACACAAGGCCTTGTCACAATGATATGGTCCGATATCACAAGGTATTGTGAAACTTCTGGGGTCCTTCAACTTGGGTGGCATATTTCTCTTGATTATATCACTGACTTCCTCTCTAACTTGAATGGTTTCATTCTCTACAAATATTCTTTTTTTTGTGATCAAGTCTTTAAGAAATTTGGCATAGGTAGGCATCTCTCTTATGACATCCAAGAAGGGAATGCTGATCTAAAGCTTCTTGAAAATGTCCAAAAACTTTGAAAAATGTGCCTCATCATGCTTGATCCTAAGCCTTTGAGGATAAGGTATCTCTCTCAAGATTCTTGCCTTCACCTCTTGATCAATTCTTTGCCTTTCCGGATCCAAATCCTTCTTGGACCCCTGTTGTCTACTATTCACAGCAACATTACTTTCGCTCTTCTCTTCCACCTTCTCTTCTTCTTTCTTTTTATCCACTTTAACCAATGGTTTCCCACTCCTAAGGGTCACCACTTGACAATACTTGCAATGTTCTTTCACACTAGGCTCGGTGTCGGATGGGAACTTTCCCTTGTTCAAGGTTTTCATTGATGTGGCCAATTGTTCCATTTGAGTCTCCAAATTGTGGATGGAGGCTCTTGTTTTGGCTAGCTCTCCATCCAACCTCTTCTACACTTCACTAATTGACATTTCAGTTGTAGATTTCACTTTTTGCATAGATCCCATCATTTTCTCAAACATTTGGTTGACTCTTTCCATTGGATCCGCACCGGGGGAAGAAGCTTGGTGTTGTCCACTTGCTTAGTTGGGAGGATTTTGGTAAATCTGACCTTCATATGGGCGGGTCTTGTTGGAATAGCCTCCCTCTTGCTGGAATTGTCCCATATTCTGTGGATATTGGACAAATTACCACTCCTTAACCATTCTATCTTGAATTTCAGTCGACATCACTTGAGGTGGAGCCACTTATTGCGCTTGAGTTTTCATTATCCTCGATACCATGGAAGTGAAGGAACTCATTTGAGCTTGAATACTTGTGTCCTTGTCAACCTCATAAAGTTCTATTTTGATTTGAGAACCACCACTCCCAACTAGGTGCATCCTCTCACCAATTGAGCGATATTGGTCATTTTCTTCCATAAATTCTAAAAGATCCCAAGCGGCCTCCGGTTCCATGTGAAGGAACCAACCTCGAATGGTAGCATCTAAATGCCACTTCTTCTTCTCCAATAATCCTTCATAGAACAAGCATACTTGATATTCTCTTTAGACTCCCGCTTGTGGGCATCTCTTGACAAAATCTTTCAATCTAGCCCATGATTGTGACAATCATGTCTCTTCCAGATCTTCCTTGTACCTCAAAATCGGATTTTTTAAATCGAGCCTTTTATGGAGGAAATTATTTTTTGATGAAGGCATGTCTCAAGTCAGCCCATGTCCCAATCTTTTCCAGATCTAAGCCTTTGTACCATTTATTAGCATTTCCTTTAAGTGAGAATGGGAACAACCTCATTCTTTTTGCCTCCTCTGAAACTCTTCTCAACTCGATTGTGTTACAAATGATGGTAAACTGATCCAAGTGCTCATTAGGGTCCTCATTTAGCAATCCACTAAAGCTATGGCGCTTAACATAAGTAAGAACGTGGCCCAGAATAGTAAAATCATGCTGCACCGGAGTAAGCTTGATAATCCTCTCATTGTCCTCTCCATAAACCAGGGCAAACAAGTCGGCCAATATTCTTATTTCCCCATTAGCTCCATTGTGGCTAGCATTGATGTTCTCACCCCTTTGCTGCCCAAGACCATCTACACCATCTCTTTGTACCGTAATCTCTTGATTTTGCACATTTTTGCCATTTCCTCCATTTTCTTGGTTCCCTTGTGGTGGAACCTCATTTAGACCTACTCCAATTCCTTCTTGGTTGCCTCTATTACCATTTCTACCATTATTGTTGTTGCCATTTAAACCGAGACCATTGCCAACCGGATCCGCCATTCTTGCTTTATTTCTCAACCTTCACAAAATTCTTTCAATTTCTGGATCGTATGATATGATTTCTCAATGGTCTCTTCTTCTCATGCAACAATTGGTACCTACAGATACAAATATCAACAAACACTAGGAAAACAGTGAGTAAAATTGTCACCCTTCGATCACCTCTTAAACTAATCATTGTCGTTAATGTCATAAATCAATATCTTAATCTAATCAAACCCTCAAATCATGTATATTGTTTTCCTTCAAAGTGGGTCTAACTTCACCCAGGATCAATAGCAAACTCGGAAGGCCGGCCAAGAATTCTCGCGAGTTTGACCAAGTGGCCCAACTTGACATACAAAAATATAGTAACAGATACTCTCGTACTCACATAAAAAGGAAGCTTGGAAAACATCATATCATATATAGAATATTTATAGCGCCTTGAGTAATTTTGAAATAACTATATTTAAAACCGTACTATGACAAACCATGCACATATGTCATTTACATATACAGAGCCACACTATCCATTTGGAATACATACTTAAATTTTGGAGAAAGAAGTCCTCTTCTGTGACTGCAGATTCCAAAATCTCCAAAGTAACGTCCCTACCACTGCTGCTACATACACATTAAGTAAAACTATTAATCATGGCCATGGTGTCTATAAAATCAAGATAATCTACAGATCGTAATAATTCATATTAGAACTATTAATACTTGAAAGTTCAAGAAAAACTAATAAAACTGAACAAGCTACAAGCTGAATCACTTAATATGCCCTTTCCCTGAAATGATGATGGGTAAAGGGTAAGTCATCACATGAGAACTTAGTAAGGTGAATAAGCATAGTTCTTCAAGAATTATAGTAATAACTGGGAACCTGCAAATAAATGTGAAGATAAAAAGAAAACCAAAAATGCTTATCCATAATGGTACTCAAACAAATGCTCATCCATAATGCAACCATACAATTCATAATAAAATAAGCATTCAAACAAGTATATCAATCAAGACTGTCATGCGTCTCTCGGCAGCCCTCGCCAAGCCCCGCTTGGTTATCCTCGAGGTAATAGTTGGCACCAACTTGGGTCCCGGAAACCCAACTGTCGTATCCTCGTCATACACCCCGTGGGTGCAGAGAAATTTCACATTGTCATATCCTCGTCATACACCCCTTGGGTGCATAGAAATTTCAAATGGCCACATCCTCGTAATACACCTCTTGGGTGCAGAGAAATTTCACATAAACCATTCATACACCTTATAGGTGCAGAGAATCATCACACAAGCCAACCTGTCCAAAAAGATTACCAGCACAAAAAATACAATAGATATACCAAGAATAAATCCATAAGTTGATCCCATCGATAAAATTTGCCACCTCGCGAGTTTGGTGACAAATGGAGCCGAAACTCCCAAACTCGTCTATACTTATTTCCCTGAACTAAACTTGGTATCATTGGGCCCCACCCTCAAACCAAGCTTAGCCTAACATCCTCTGACATGCATATTATAAATAATCCATAATGCGAAGTCGAGAGAAGTGTTGAAACCCTTACCTATAAACTCCAGAAGTAGTTAGGCAATTAATTCTGTGCAACCTCAGAAAACCTTTCTGTTCCGCCGATATCAAAATGTTAATTACCACCCACTTGAAGATTGGATGAGAAATGAGAAGAACCTAGGTTGGAGCTTGATATTACTGATAGAACCCGAATGTGTTTAGGCGGAGAAGAGAAGAAATGTTAACTGTATTTGTTTCCTTTGTTTTCTTCTAGCCTACTTCACTTTTCCCTTTCTTCACTGACTCCCTCCCCTATTTATAGACTTTCTTTACTTAAGCATTAAATAACTTATCCGTAACTTAGCCATTATGTAACTTATATATTATGTTACTTAACCACTAAGTAACGCAACTTAACCATTAAGAAATGTTACTTAATCATTAAGTAATGTTACCGAACCACTAACTAACGTTACTTAATCACTAAGTAACGTAACTTAACCACTAAGTAACATTACTTAACCATTAAATAACATTACCGAACCACTAACTAACGTTAATCACTAAGTAACGTAACTTAATCACTAAGTAATGTTACTTAACCACTAACTAATGTTACTTAATCACTAAGTAACGTTACTTAACCACTAACTAACGTTAACGTAACTTAACAACTAAGTAATGTTACTTAACCACTAAATACCGTTACTTAACCACTAAATAATGTTACTTAACCATTAAGTAACGTTATGGAACCAAAAACCATGTCTTGCCTCTAAATCACAAGTTTTAATTACCAAATATACTTATGTCCCCAAACTTCTTAAGCTTGCAGTGAAGTCCAACTTTAATTCCCAAAAAATCTAAATCTACCCGGATAATTTAAAGAACCAATATACCACCACGTACCAGATGGACACCAAATGATATGTCTGACATGTCCCAAAACTTCCACCAATTATCCAATTTTCTTAAATTACTCGTTAATTAATTAACTTAGTGCTATAATTTACCTATTTTAAACCTGATGGTAACATAAATGATCTCAAGAAAGCAATAGATGCAATTCTTTTAAAATATAAGAAAAAGCTGGAGCAACATCAAGATTATACCATTTTCGTATCACCAATCTTGGTAGCTAAAGAATGGGTGAGCTTAGGGCTCAATGCACCATATGTGATTCTTTTTTCTTCATAACTGCATGATAACAACAGATAGTCAAGGAATAGTAAAATTATAAAATACTATTTGTAGAAGCATTGCATGTGAGAAGATGTCAAACTAAATCTTTACCAAAATGGAATTTCCTAATAAACAACAAAGTTTTAGTATTAAATAAAGAATATTATACAGTAGGTATGCCCTTGGAAAAAGAAGAAAACTTGTTTAGATTAGTGTTTAACAAAGAAAATTGTGGCATATCTAACCAGAAACATAAAAACCTTTACAAATGGTAGCTCACTATACTTGAAATCTAAACGAAATCATTTGTTTATTCTATCAAATATCATCACAAAAAAACTACCAAACATAAAAGACTCACCAAAGTTTTCGAGTTGAAGGCCTTCCAGATTGATTTTTTGCTGAGACAATAGGCTCATCAAAGTTGATTTCTTAGCACATCAGTCTACATCTAAAAAGGATACCATGCTGATGCTCGAGAGAACACCATCAATTAATGAAAAATGCAAATCAAACAACCAAAACCACTCAACATATGGAAAAGATAAGATACAAAAGTTGAAGCTTCAAACTGGAACTTCATGTCCGACATGAAATGCCTTGTTTAAGCTCATGACATATCAATCTAGTGATGTTAATGAATTTCAGACCTGTAGGCCGAATGATTCATACAACCACTCTACACGCAGAATGCCTCACTCGGTTGCTCCATTGCTTTGTTAAATTCCCAAGATTTCTCTATGATTATGCAGAGAAAGCTTCTTCTTCCCACTGCAGACATCTCACTCACCAGCCTCTATCTATCACAAACTTTATTGTCAGCTTCTTCTGCATTAGACCAGGCTCGCCCACCACCATTTAGTCCATTTCAAGCCCTTTCGTTTCCCGCATGTTTAAAAATGGTAACCGAGAATAGTGTCCAAGTTAATTTTAAAGTGGAAAAAACAAAATTAGCAAGATCAAATTTGCACTATAAGAAAGCTTAGATATTTTGATTTTTAGACTAAGTATGAAGCTATAAAACATTAATTACTACTATTAAAATAAAGAGGGATGAGCAAAAAAAATTGATTGAATTGAATAAGAAAAATTATTAGCAATTCAATTAAAAACAATGATGTCACTAATTTATAAGCATTATAGATTAAGTGTAAAACTTGAAAAATAGGTTTTTTAATGGTTTAAATTGGATAAACTATTTATATTTCATTAAAAATATCAAAGGACTAAATTGTACATAATTTTTTTTATTTTTTTATTTTTATTTTTATTTTTATTTTTATTTTTATTTTTTTTAAAGGAGGGAGCACACCCCCTATGTTCTCTTATATCACTAAAATCTTGCCCAACGGCACTTAGAAGTATCAGGATGCAATGCCTACATCAAAGAAACGACAGATTAGCACCCAAAACTTAAAAAGGCAGAGTAACCTTTGACCTAACCCCCTGCTTCACAGCACAATGAGGGTTAACAAATCTATAGGGCCTAACTCAACTATACACGATACACCTACCTGCACACAAAGAATAAAAAAATATCCAATAAAAATATACCATTCCTACCCTAGACTAAATGCAGTGCATAATCTCGAACCTGCTCTACAGTACGAGACTTCCTTCTGAACCGTCGATGGTTCCTTTCCTCCAAATTGTACACATTGAAGAAAGAGAGATAGAGAAAAATACTAAGAAAAAAAACTAAGGGTCTTAATTAAAATATAAGTATGAAAAAAACTAAAGGACCAATTTTTTAAAAAATAAATAAATACAAGATAGTATTAGAAACTTTTAAAAGTTCCAAAAAGTTATAAGAAAAAGGAGAGAAAAAATACAGAACAAAAAGGTAGGATTTTTTTTATTTGTTAGAATCATAAAATTAAGAGTTTAATGTGCAAAATAAAATAAATATGAGAGTTGAGAGACAATTTTGATTTTTCACCACATATTCAATAATGGTGAAACATATAAACGATACTAAAGATATTATGTTTAATCAATCGAATCCCTATAAACTCTTAATGCTTCTTTTAGTCACCTAAGATGAAAGAGCAATCTCGGATGTAGATGCCACTTATAAGAATAAGGAGACTAATTCGTAAAGAAATGGAAACAATATGGGGTTTTCAGGTTTTCCTTTACTCTTCATCACGCGTGGTATTTATGCTTATTTTAAAAAAGGTCTACGGGCTTATGCGGGGATTTATCCGCTGAAATATCCAGATCGGACGGTGGAGACTGTTCTCACGCGATCAGACGACTCACAACAAATAACAAAACGACACCGTTTCATTCGATCTCGCCGGGAAAAGAAAAGAAAAAATCAAAATCAAAATGAGGTCGTTTATATGTTTGACTGCATTTAAATGTCAAAATTCATACTATTCACTATGTCTCATCACAACTTCAACAAATAGTAGTATTAGAATTAGTTTTACTATGTCATGTTACAGGAATTTGTGCATCCAATAACAGAAGAAGCCAAATCAAATGAATGAAGAAATGCTTTACCAGTGGCGGTGCAAGTAGAAAGACACAGTTCAGCGGTGGCAGTAGGAGTAATAATAGCAGAAGTGGCGGAGGGTGGGTTAGTGCTAATGTCAAAAATCGAACAAACAAATAATATTTGTAATGCCCAACTCTCCCTCAAGTGTAAGGTTACAGATGTAGTAGAGTGAGTGGGATCGTACCCAAGGGATTTGATGATAATTAAAGACAAATAGTTAAACAGA
>JBBYHH010183049.1:0-13701 GCA_038382905.1 Daphne laureola | reverse complement strand
AAATCCGCCACGGCTGGCTGTCGCCGCTGCGTTCCCGGTGGCCGATGCCTCCGCCGCTGGGACCAGCCAGCTCGCCGCACTGCCGCGATCACATCCAGCCCACCAGCCGCTGACCGAAGACCGCCGGAGTGCCGCGATGTGTGCACGAACCGCCGCAGGTTCTGCCCAATCTCGCGCAACTCGGCGATTTCGCTGTCATCAGGGGACCGCCAGCATCACCGCTGCGACGCAACACCGGCCTGAGGCCGTCTCGCACGATGGTGGCTCCTGCTGCTCCCGATCGATCATCAACACAGCCCGGATGGTGTTCATCGTGTTCATCCTCGATGAACAATGCCCGTTTTCTCCAAAATCGTTTTTACAAAATATTTAATCAACCCAGATTTTAATTAAATAAATTAATCTGAAAATTAACAGTATAAATTTCAGATTAATAGAGCCAGATTTAATGTATAACAGCAGTGGTATAGAGTGTTTTACCTTTATTATTGAGTTAATTGCGTCTTCAGTCCTTTATCTTTATTGTTTATAGTATTTAAGTATTTAATTTTTCTAAAGTTGACACTTAAATCACTAAATTTATGCTCTTAGTTAAATAACTCTCAAATTCACTCATATGCGTGCGACACTATAGGTTCCTATCACGTTGACAGTAATTATGAATTCTCATTCATAATCACAGACAGTGAGCGGTATCTAGTAACACATCACTGTTACCCAAATAATGTGAAGTCGACGTCACGACGAAACCTCACGTATCGGTATGATCATACGGTGTACATGATATGTCCCTTCATTTAGACTCTCAGATTGACACGAGATGCGGATCTTGTGCATCATCGTTACAGTTCAATCTTGCGCATGAGAATACTCTCCCGTGGTGAGGGAGTGAAGAATCTCATCTTGGTTCATGACAGTCGTACTCCATGATATTGTCACACACCCGAAACTAGCACACTCCTTCGGTCAAGAAAATGATAGAGCATAGAATCAAAGCATGTCACTCACATGAGCAGATCTTCATAACCTCAGGTCGAAGGACTACGCTTACTATGATCCATGAAAGACACTTATGATGTTCACACCACGATCCCATAATGCTCTCAGAACGGTCACTCCAATACATAGTTCCTCTCATATGTATCCATAAGTAAGCCTTCACAATACCTATGTGAATCTTTCCTTATGTTAGTCTCAATGGTGTTATAATAATCATATTCACTATAACACATTGACTATGGACATTTAAGAATATCGATATATTCCAAGGTTTATATATTGTGCTATTTGATTAACGCATAAATCCAAACTAATATAATAATTGAACTATATAAATAATATGATTCATGTCCAAAAATATCACATCACCGCGGATTGGATTCTGGGCATTACTCCTACACGAATAACATCAGACGACGAGTCACGAATTGAATGGCATTTTATAACAACAGACGACTGCCCGTCACGTGACCCGCGTAAAGTGAAACGTCCTCTGCGGCAAACGTGAAGCCCAAGACCCGATGCGAAGGCGACATTGTCAACACGTCTTGGGAAAGATGTCTGAAGAAGAGTGGACATTCCTCGAGACGCTTTTGAGGGGGGGGGGGGGGATGGTGGACCCCTTCTAAGTACCTCGACCAAGAGGTTTCCAAACCTGAGACCAACTCACGGCTTCGCGGCCCAAGCAACAGTATCCTCTGAAGGACGCCCTTCTCCTCGGTCACGAGCCCTAACTATGGCACCAACTCCTCTTGTCGGTCGATAGAGATTTCTCCCATGTGTCATTATCTCAGCGACGGACCCGTAGCATCCGGACATGTTTCGAACATACACCCACACCGTGTCGCATTCTGGGTAAACCGATCATGAGCCTTCCACAAAAGACAGATCCCATTTTATTGTGGCCACACGGGCCGCAGACGCAATTTAGTGGCGAAGCTCACCTTCTCATCTCTCGCAATAGTGAACCGTGGTACGTCTTCGATACCCCGTTCTTGTCAATTCCTATTATGCTAATCTTGACATTAAGACAAAATGAAGTAGGTAAAAGGGTGGTAAAGTAGGCAGCAAGCAACTAGTATCGTTCATCTGCATTTGGATTAAAAGAAGTTTGTCTTTTAGTGTAGCAAGGCTATTTAGGTACACCGAACACAACTGAATTCTAATTATTTTATGAGGTAGCAGCAATAAATTGAACACAAGTGAGTAACCTAATTACATTAACTATTGATCGATCGATAATAAATTCTATACACATGAACGAGAGATCGATGATCGAAACTGTCCCACTAGTACCCATAATGAACGATGATCTTCAGCTTCATGAAAACTGCTACTTCTTCCAGCTGGACGAGGCTCTAACGTTACCGGAAAATCCAGAGCGAGCCACCGTGGCTTTAAACGCCGTCGTCTCAAGCATGCCTACGGTTCCGGCCGGCGCCGGCGGGAGGTGCACCATCTGCATGGAGCGGTTCAGGGCGGGAGAGGGTGCGAAGCAGCTGGTGCGGTGCGGCCACGTGTACCATTCAGTTTGCATTGCCACATGGCTCCCACACAGTGGATCCTGCCCCCTTTGCCGCTGCCACGTTTAATCATAATCATAGCCCCTTAATCTGCTTTTTGTTGGTAATAATCAATAATTTCCTTAGCAGAATTAGGCTTCGTTTTCGTGTGTGGGTCTCTGATCTTGTAATCTCAGATAGGATCAATCAAGTCCGTAATAAATGTGATGATTATAACCTGCGGGTGTTTGTAATTAATGTCGCATTAACCGCGATGCAGACTAATTCTGGTGAGTTTAATTAATTAGATGAACTACTGAAACAGCTATGCTTCAAGTCATAGATAATAATAATAAAACGTTTGTATTTGATTAAAAACCAAATTGAATAAATTGTAAACGTGAAAAAAGAAAAAAAATTGCAAACGGTCGTATTTATAGGACCAACAAAGTGTAAAAAAACACTTGATAAGCGTAATTGGAAAAGTTAAAAAATAGTAACATGGATTAAAAGCTGGGCCATAAATCGGAATCCAGGGTTACTGAATCGCGGTCTAGGATCACTGAATCTCGGCTCAAGATCGGTGAATCTCTAGCCTAGGTCACGAATCATCGTGACCTGGGCTAGCGATTCGCCGGTCTTGGACCGCGATTCGGCAGTCGTAGGCCAGGATTCAGTGGTCCTAGACCCCGATCTAAGTCCCATCGTTTTTTTTTTTTTTTCGTTTTGAAACTTTTGGCAGCGGTCCGGCAATGACGATGGCAGCCAAACGGTGAGAGGGGTGTTAGTGAGTTGATTGAAATTTTTGGGTAAAAGTGTTAAATTTTAAATTGTTTAGGATGTGCCTAAATGGTTAATTTAAAATTTAGGGTCTAAATAGATTTTTTCAAAAAAACTTAAGTTGCATAAATTATCATTTCTTCCTTAAATCCGTTAAATTTAACGGTCAATGGATAAAAAAGAACCACAATTAATTTTCTTTTTTAAAATATGATCTTAATAATACAAAAAATTAAAAAAGAATCACAATAATATACTCATATTTTAAATTACAGAACTAACTGTTCACTTTATACATTTTTTTTTAATAAGGAAATGATATTCATTCAAAATCAGCCGTAGAAACCCGGAAACAAACCATAGAAAAGGGTTGAGACCCTTAGTTCGAAATCATGGTGCTCTCACATGAGCCAAGCACGGAAGCAACTATCCTGTAACCCGAAAATACTAGAGGAATAGAAACAAACTTGAAGGAAGCAGTTAAGCTACGACCCAATTATTCTAATAAAACCAAAGTAGATGACCAAATTGAAACAACATAGTAACATTAAACTATAGATATAAGACTAGTCACGTCATGCATAGAAAGATCGCATCGTTCTCCTGAATATGTATACCTTGTAGCATTTAGGTAATTCAAACCCATCACCAAGCACAAGAGCTTTCTTCGGTCTTCGATTCGCAGCATCTACTTCTGGATCGGGGGCAACCAAACTCCACCAAACCGGTATTTTAACCACTTTGAAACGCCTGTCCCCTCCAGGAAGTACCAGATGGGATTGCAGTTCCCTAAATAATACATGTGCAACATAGATCAAAGACAAAGACACAATCTTCCGACACATGACATAACTAGCCCAAGTCATATAGATATACTGGAAGCCGCGAGATGACTCACTAACCACCACTTCCAAAAATTTCCAGCTCATGGCTCCTGGCAGGGGGAGTCCTGGCTCACCCCTGCCCTAGGTACATTCATGTCCTCCATTTCCTCCCTATCCACACCCTGGCCCGCTTCCTATATGGCCCGCTTCCTATCTGGCCCACTTCCTATCATTCGGAGGGCCCTCCGTGCTACTGCCTCCCAAACTAAGAATGTGAGGGCGACCTTTTCCCCTATTTGTTAAACCAGCCTGAATGTTAGCACGACCTCTGCCACGTCCCTTGACTGATGTCACCAGCTCTCAACCACTTCCAAACACGAATGTAACTAACAATAGAGTTGCAGTATCCTGAGCATTTATTATATTCAATCCGCCCGGCACTAACTCAAAAGAAGTTACCGTCAATTCTCGAGCGGAAAACACATTCCATAAACACATGTGTTGATTTAGTTTTAGAGTTTCAGGGCTGCTATTAAAAGTAAAATAGCATTAAAAAATTTAAATACTTTCAGGAATTTCATGACATGTGTTTATGGAATGTGATGTTTATTTTTAATAGCATATTTTTAATAATGTGTTGTTTTATTTTTACTTTAGAGTATTTAAATACTTTCAGGAACTTCACGATGTGTTGTTTTATTCCATAACCACATTCCATTAAAACTTTTACAATACTTTAAATACTTTAGAGTTTGATGTGGGCCACCTTTAGAGAATTATTATAGTTGCTTTTTTTAAAATGTTATTAAAAATAAAATATTGTAAAATTTTGGAACGTCACGAAAGAAAAATATTACACAATTTTTGATATAGATGGGTTATATTGTAAAATGTTAAAAATAACATTTGTGGGGGAAAAAAAAACTCAAAAAAATTGAGACACTTTTAAATGATCATATCAAGAGACTGTAAATATTTGATATTGATGTAGGAGAAAATGAAAATATTGTACAATTTTTAGAATTAAAGGGATATAAATTTAAATGTAAAGAATAATATTTGTGAAAAAATTGCCAAAAAGAAAAAAACTTTTTAGGTGATAATATTAAGAAAATGAAAACGGTTGGCATCACTATGTAAAAATAATAAAAACAAGAGGTTAGGAAAGAATTATTATATTAATAAAATAATCATTCAATCATATTCATTTGAAGTATATAATTGTAGGATGATTAATTTAATTTAATTAAGAAAAAAATAAAAAAATAAATAAAAAACCAACTTGGGTACAATGCACCCAACTACACCTAACTAGGAAAAAAATTAAAAAAACAAAAAAAAATCAAGAAAAAATTAAAACAAAAAACAAAAAAAGAAAGATGAAATCAAGTTGGGTACACCGGGTGCAATGCACCCAACCCAAATCCCAAATTACTATTCATCAAAGGTTTCTAATTGAATAATTTGCACCATATGTACCTAAAGTATTCCTACGGCTGTAAATCTATACCCAAACAAAAAAATATTGCATGTTTACGTCTAAAGTATCATTTTGTTGCATATATGGTCCTCCGTTATTTTTTTGGTAACACGTCAATGGATGTTGAGTAGGGTGCTACTTGGCTTCTCTCATTCTGACCTGACATTACCTATGTTTTGAAGGGGGCAGAGGAAGAGTTCACAAAACTTCATTCATATGCTCTCTCCATCACTCTCACAGAACCAACCCTAAACTCAATTTGGCACAAAGATATGGTGAACCCAGACGTTCCTACTTGATCCTTCTACGAAATGAAATTTGTAGTTGAATTGACGCCTGTAGGGAATGGCGACAACGTGGGTGATTCGATTGGAGGAGAGGAAAGAGTTTCCACCAAAATACAGTTAGTATTTTCATGAATTGTAGTTTCATTTCCAACAAGTCAGAATTTCCACCCTCCCTCTTGTTGCAAAAGCAAAAAGGAACATCCTCTCCATTCTAGGTACACTTGCAGCTGGACATCTTGTTCCTTCTTTTCCTCCTCTGCAAATCAGCACAAAAACAGAGCTTCCTCCTCTTTTATTCACCTACTTTCCACCTAGAACAGATACTCTTCCCGCCTTAATGGTTCCAGCAACTTGCACCATCCACGTCGTCCAATTTTTTATGAGATTGCCAAGTAGTAGCCTACTCAGCATCTACATTGACGTCCATCACCAAAAAAAGTAACGGAGGATCATATATGTAACAAAACGATATTGTAGACGTAGATATGCAAATAATTTTTTATTTGGGTATAGATTTGAATCCGGAAGAATACTTTGGGTACAGATGGTGCAAATTATTCGTTTCTAATTGTATAGTTATATAATTCGGGAGGGGACCACAAATAAAACCTTACACTTTTTACTATTGATATTTCAAAGGAAAAATGATACATATTGAGCATGAAGTTAAACATAAAGTGTTTCTAACCATTCGATTTAAGAAAACACACGTACGTTAAGAGAATATCATGTCATTTTCCTTTACTTTAACCGCGTTTGATTTTCTCGGTGGAATTTTTTAACGTGTTAGAGACACTTTATGTTGAACTTCTCGTTTAACCCTTATCATTCTTCCTAGAGAAAAATTATTAGAATTCAAATTTAATGATTAAATTAGTACAATTTAAAAATTTTAATGATTTATTCCGCTAGATAAACAAATTTTAACCAATTCATGATAAATTAGAAAATTCAAGGGCTTTTTTGCACTTTTTGCCTAACAAATAACCCATTGAACTATTTGAATTCGTACCTAATTAGACATTCCGTCTATTTTAAACTGAATATATGTATTTTTTCTTTTTTTTTTTGTTAATACTTACTAGTAAATTATTTCTGAATCTGATGTTACTTTGGCACGTTTTTGTTGAATAAAGGTTGGAGTGTTCGGTAATGTATCGGAGAGTGTCTTAGCCGTCATACAAAATGTTAACAAGGACTTATCAATTTTAAAATTTTAATTAGTTTAAGTATATATTTTTGTGTCTATTATCTTTAACAGCCTACCCAAAAATTTTTTTAAAGTTGAGAAATAAATATCATACTTTTCAAAAAAAAAAATTGTTTTAACTCCAACAGTTTCTTTATTTTGGAGAATCATGCATTTATTACAACTTTAAAATATTCTACATCTTTAACTAAAAATTAATGAGTAAAATCTATTTTTAGTTATTTAACTTTAAAATGTGTCATGTTTTAAGAATTCATCCTATTTTAATCATAGATTTATGATTTTTATCATGATCCTTTCATAAAAAAAAACTGTTAACTAAATTATTAATTAATTTAATTGACGATAATACCCATATTTAAAATTACAGATTGTTTCACAAACTTATAATAAATATATATATAAGTCCAAAATTTGCACACTATTGGATCAGTCTCAAATTTGCACACTATTGAATGAGTCTCAAAACAAGGAAAAAAGTTATTCATATCTTTTACTTTGGAAAAAACTTCTCAAACCTTTAAAATACAAATTTCTCAACAGTGGGAGGTGGAAAAAAGTTTCAGAGGTGGAAAAAAGAACAATAATGAATCTGGGTTTGGACGATTTGTAACATTCTTTTATACTCACGAATCCACAGTATATGTTTTGATCCTAAACTCACGACGGTTCTCCGGCGGACGACGGCCGGCGACGATGACGGAGATCAATAATGAACAATCAGACGGTTCTCCGATGGGCGACGACGGCGGACGGAGAAAATTCCAGATTCGTGAACAGTGGGAGGTTAAGCTCCAAACCCAAATTCATTATTCATTATTTATTATTCATTATTCATTATTCAAACCCAGATTTATTATTCATTATTCATTGAGTTCTGAGACTTTGAAAAGCGTGAACTGTTTAATGCAGAACTCTCGGCCCGATGCTGTGAAAATGGTTAGGGGATCCATTTTTCTCACTTCTCTCCGTTTTCGGAATAAGATAGAGAATCTGTTAGATTTTAAAAAACTTTCAAATTCTTCAAAATTCGGCATTCCAATAAAATAAAGTGGTTATTGAAAATGCTCTTATACATTCAAATTTGAAAAATTCAAATATTGTTCATGGAAATATCTGACAACGAACATACTCGTAATTAGAAAAATTAAGGTTTAAAGTTCATATCTCGAATTGATTCATTTGGACACTTATAGATATTTTAAATTTTAATTTCTCAATTAATTCAAGACATTTTTGTCTATCACATGAGCGAAACTCGATATGGCTAAATTGTTATTATTACAAAATTTCAGTGATTTAATCGGATAGATATAGTTTTGCATAAGAGTGAGGTGGGTCGTGTGTCTACATCTACCTCCATATATCACCTGATATAATTGATTTCGAAATAAATGTGCTAAATATTTAAGTAATAAAGTAAAGTATGTATAACAACACAAAACAACTACCGCTAATTGATAACAAACCCTAAGCCAGAATGCTCCTCTCCCCTTCCCCGCTCCCTAGCGTCGCCGTCGATGTTGGCGCATGTGTGAAACCTCATCCGGCGCCGCTCTTGCGTTTGATGTTGAGCATTCGGACTCCTCAGCTCATATGTTGTAGCACTCGCCCGCCAGGTCGATTTCGTCTCCAATCGATCAACCCAGTTTGCGTGACCGAACCATCTCCGTCTGGTCTCATCGCAGCACAATGTGCCCTCTCTCCGCCGTTGTGATTGCGAACACATTCTCCTGGGGCGGCGTCTTTCAATCGGTATCTAGGGCTGGTGAACTTCTTCGACAGGATTGGGTACCGTGCACAGAGGATGAGCGGTTTCTACTCTCTGCAGATCCACTCTGATTTTGAATCCTTGGCCAACTGGCCATGGGTTTTGTCTCCGATGATTTTGTGTACAATTGGAGGCAGAGAACGGTTGGGGATCATCCTCTTTGCGCCGGAGGGGAGGTGACTGCAACCGGTGGCCTTGGACCGTTGTCGATGGTCATGTTAGTTGATTTAGCCTTGCTGGGCCCGCGTGGTTGTCAAAATCACATACCGGGCGAATGGTGGTCTGACATTGTCAGGATGGTGGAAGATATGGATGGTTGGACTCCTCTCTTAGAGGGTAAGAAATCGCGCATATAAGAGGTAGTGGCGGAGGTCGTTGGACAGTGTTCGGAAGGTCAGGGGGACTTCCTGCCCTGTCTAGAGCAGTGAGTTCCAGGATTGGATGAAGAGCTCGCTTCGAAACACCCTTCTCTCCATCTGTTGGCGGATTTAGGTTCATTTTGCCTTATCTTTTGTTTTGTTCTTAGTTTTATTTATGTCGTGGATTGGCACTTGTATTTGGTGGTTGACATGTTTCTCATGGTTTGGTGCAGTGGCGGTACCACTCTTGGGGCAGTGGGGGCAACTGCCCCCATTAACATTTTACAAAGTATAGGGTATCCATGTATATCTAAGAAAAGTTTGAACCATATATGTGTAATTTTCCCTCATACAATTAGTACTGAAAATATATTACACACATATCCTAAACTATAGTTGAAAGTACTCTTAAACCCCTATCTTAGAAACTAAATATTTCAACCCATATGCACCACTACTTGTTTTCAATTTTAATGAAGCTGATATTGCTTTAAAATAAGGCTTTTATAAGCATTATTTCCTGCATTTTAAACCTTAACACAATTCTATACTTTTATTCCCTCTAAAAAAAATCAAATAATAGTTTATATGCATATGAAAAATAGTTTCTAGATATACTGTTTAAGATTTTTTTTTCTCGTTAAATTTTAAGTCAAACAAAAATTCAAACGTCAAATTATATCAATTTTCTTCAAGTCGGGGAGTACAAGATTTTTTGTTAACTCTAACCTTCTAATTTTCCCCCACAATAATTTTTTCCTGGTACCGCCACTGCTCATCATCTTTGTTTTTTGAGTTAATATCTCATGTACTAGTGGTGGAAAATAATTTTTCACTATCATCTTTTAATGGATAGAAGGGTCCACAAATTTATTTTAATAATACTCCCTCCGTCCCTTTAATATTAAAATATTTTGTTTTGATACGGAGATTAAGGTGAGTGTAGATATGATAAAATTTGATAAATATACTCGTCTCATACAAAAATAAAAACTGGTGAAAATGAAAAAGTGAAACTTTATAAAGAGAAATGGAGTAAAATCCACTAGGGGTCCTACTTTTTATGTTTTTTACCTATTTCGGTCTCACTTTATGATTTTGAGTCATTTCCATCCTATTTCCTATATTTGTTATCTAAGCTGGTCCTTTCTGTCAAATGTTGTCGTTTACTTCGACGGAACCAGGTGAAATTATGAATTTACCCTTACTGTTGATTTCTTGTTGCAGACATGGAGTTTCCCGGTGGTTTTCTTTGAATGCGTTCTTCGACTTCTCATCTTCTTCAACGCCTAAACTACCGTTTGAAAAACTCTTAGCAATTTGTTACCGTTGCCTGCCTTCATTTTCCGGCGAACACTGTCGATTGTTGTTGGAATTCGGCCTATTTTGGTGTTGGCGGTGGATTTTTGTTATACGGTTAGGGTTCTTGACACTCCGTGAACTTGCTAGGTTTTCATCTGCATAATTCGATCGAAACAAACAAGTCAATTTTCATCGGAATTCAGGTAAACTTATGTACTCTAGTTTTTTGTTTGTTTAGGGTTCGTTGAGTCGACTGTTGAGATATCCTCTGATTTTGATGGGTTTTATAATTTACTTTACTTTCAGATGGGTGATACATGCATTTACACAATATACCATGGTAGGAGGTTAGTGAAAGACCCCGTGTTTCAGTACATAGATGGTAAGGAGAAGGTTTATAAAAACCACAAGGATCTTGTTTCTTACTTTTTACCTAGTACATGTGTGAGGAATTTGGGTTATACAAGTGAGGATATTAAGTGTGTGCACTACAAGTCAATAGGGAGCCCTATTGAGGAAATTAAGCAAGCAACTGATGGGAATAGTTTGATGGCTATGTGTGGTGCGACAATTGAGGGGGCTGCGTTGGAGTTGTATGTGGAGCACTCTAGCGAATGGTATACTGCAAACAATATGGATAATGTATAGGCAGAGGTTATGGGTGTTGTTGTAGAGTCTAGGGATGTAGTTGAAGAGGCAGAGGATGGGATTGACATGGTTGAGAAGGATGTGAGGAAAGAAGGTGCTGACAATGGGAGTAATAGTTTAGATGATTATGATGATGATGGGATATATCTGGGTGAAAAAATATGTTCAATCTATGCTATGCTTATGATTGACCGAGATGCAGATTTGGAGAAGGAGGCAGAGAATAGAAGAAGAGTTGTGCAAGATCAAAATTTGGCATCCAAAAATGAAGAAAACAAGCAAGAGGATAGTGACTATAAGGAAGATTGTGAGGATTTAGAAGAAGATGAAAATGTTTGTCATTGTGAGGATAAGGAAGCCTATAAGAAGGCTTATGAGTATGAGAAACCTAAGCCTGTGTAGATTTTAGAGACAGAGGATACTGACTCTAAAGGGAGTGATGGAAGTGGGAATGTTGATCTGAGTGATGGGGAGGATAGTGATAGTGCAAGTTGTGATACTGAGTTCAATGAGTCTGACAATGAGATTAAAGGTGGAGATGAGGCAATTAAAGTGTTTATGAAGGTTGGTGATAGCTTTAAGAACATGCGTCGGAAGATTGGGGATCTTGCTGGGCCTGATGGGAATACAAAAAGCCCAACTGAAGAGACTGACCAAACATTAGATCCATGGCCTGGTAATAGAGTGATGGGGGTCCATTTTAATGACACAAACTCTGAGTATGAGGATACTGATAATGAACTAAAGAGTTGTCACTCATATTCAAGTCAGGATATTGAGAGATCTCAAATTTTCAACCCTAGTTCAGACATGGTCAATCCAAAGTTCAAGTTAAGACAAAGGTTTAGTTCATTTGATGTTTTGAGAAAAGTTGTTAGGGTGTATTCTGTTAAGAACAGAGTGAACCCATATATTGAGAAGAATGACAAGCTCAGATTTATGGTGCATTGTATTGCTGCTGGTTGTCCATGGAAGATTGTATCTATGAGATTCAAGGGTGGACCTAGAGTTCAGATCAAGAAACTAAATGATCAGCACATGTGTGCTAGACAAACCCGTGTGGGAGCTTGCAAGTATAGTTCGATTGCTGAAACATATATTGAAACTTTTAGATCTCAAACTGGGATTTCTACTGCTGTAATAGTAAATCTCCTTACGCACGAGCACAACATGAAAGTCGATAGATCTAAGGTTATAAGGGCAAGAAATCTGGCTCTTAACATGATTAGGGGTGATGAGGCAGGGCAATACAAGAAGCTGGAAGATTATGGGAAAGAACTTTAGAGGAGTAATGAAGGTACCAAACTGTATATCAGCCTTGACAACCTTGTGTTCAAAAGAATGTTTGTGTATCTGGGTGTAAGCATGGGTGGTTTTCAGGGTGGTTGTAGGCCTATTATTAGTTTGGATGGTTTCTTCTTGAAAGGTAGGTTTGAGGGACAATTACTTATAGCTTTTGGCATTGATGCCAATGACTGTATATGGCCAATAGCCATGGCAATAGTTGAATCTGAAAGTCAAGATTCTTGGCGATGGTTCATAAGGATTTTGTGCGATGAGCTGAAGATTGGAGACTCTAGGTTCTGGACTGTAATGACAGATAGACAAAATGTAAGATTTAAGTTTATGCATTATTTGTTCTGTGCAGGGTAAGACTGGACTAATTATTGATTGTGTGCATGCAGGGTCTTATTAGAGGAATTGATACAGAACTGCTAGAAGAAGAGCATAGATTTTGTGTTAGGCACTTATACACCAACTTCAAAACTAGGTTTCCTGGGGATGAATTCAGAGACTTAATATGGGTAGCAGCTAGGGCAACCCATCCAGCTAGATTCAGAAGCCATATGGATGCAATAAAAGCCATAAATGTTGATGCTTGGTCATATTTGAATGCAATAGGGCCTGAGTACTGGACTAGGTCTCATGTCAGGTTTTTCCCTACATGTGACATCCTCCTTAATAATATGTGTGAGTGCTTCAACAAGTTCATACTTGAAGAAAGAGACAAGCCAATTTTAACAATGCTGGAGGTTATTAGATGTAAGTTGATGGTAAGAATAGCCATAAAAAGTGAAATACAAAAGAAGTGGAATGGTTTGCTCTGCCCCAAGATTCTCAAAAAGCTGAATGAGAGTATTGATGGAGCCACATGGGTAAAATTCACCCACAGTCCCAGTTTTAACTTTGTGACCTATTCTGGTCCCAGAATAATTTTTCGTCTCATAATAGTCATACTTTTAAGTTTCGTGACCTGTTCTGGTCCTAGAACGTAAAATCATCCACCAAGTCAGTCCTAAAAGAATTATTTCCGTTTATTTCCTATTTTTCCCTCCTCTTTAAACTTTTGAACTTCTGTCACTTTGACCCCAGAACTTTAAAAAGTTTTTAATCTTTCTAAGCCTACCGGTTTTCAAAAATGGTCTAAATTTTTTATTTATTTATCACCCAAGTCGCGTTTTAACAGTAAGACCCAAGTGTAGGGCGGTAAGATTGAGTAAAAGACCTCGTTGACAGATAAGAATTAAAATTTTGAAAA
>JBBYHH010182938.1:0-13703 GCA_038382905.1 Daphne laureola | reverse complement strand
TCCGAGTCCATCATATAACCTCCAGGGCCATCACACGCCCTCTGGGGTGATTAAAATATCTTTCGGGACCATCAATAAGCCATCTGGTGCCCTCAATAATATGACCTTTAGGGCTTGGTCCATTCGGGATCGAGAAATATTCTAGGGAACAACTCTCGGGCCGAGTAACGTGGCTGAGTAACATGGTTGGGGAACATGGTCGAGGAACATTCCCGGAGACAGAGTGTAAACTTTATAATTAAACCTATAAATTTTTACAAATTGACTCTCTCACATAAAGACCTTAAAAGCCTATCAACTTAGAAACTCACATATCTCACATTGCCTAAAAAGCTCTAAGATCACCCACATTCAACACTATAAATACCCCTCAAGAGACTCTCATTTCTCACCATGTTAAGGTTGGAGTCAACATTGGTGTCATCTGTGGGAATCCAGGTAAAAAATCCAATGGATACCACACTTGTACTTCTTGATTCGATGAAATCCCTTTGGGAAATAGTATAAGATTTTTAATATGCCCCCTAAGTCCATCATATTCCCTTCGGGGTCATCACACTCCCTCTGGCTGATTATAATATATTTTTGGGCCATCAATATGCTCTTCGGATCCATCAATACACCATCTGGGACCATTAATATGACCTTCGGGGCTTGGTCCCTTCGGGGTCGAGAAATATTATCGGGGAACAACTCTCAGGCCGAGTAACATGGCCGAGTAACATCATCGGGGAACATGGCCGAGGTACATTCTCGGGCACATAGTGTAAACTTTATAATTAGACCCATAAAATTTTACAAATTAACCCTCTTACTTACAAAATTACATACTCACATAAAGATCTTAAAAACTCATAAACTTAGAAACTCACATATCCCAAATTGTCTAGAAAGTTCTAAGAACACCCACCTTCAACACTATAAATACCCCTTAAGAGACTCTCACTTCTCACCATGTTAAGCTTGGACTGAACATTGGTGTTGTCTGTGGTAATCCGGAAAAAAGACCTAATAGATACCACACCTGTGCTTTTTGATTCGAGGAAATCCCTTTGAAGAATAGTATAAGACTTTTCATATGCCCCGCGGGTCCATCATATGTCATTCAGGGCCATCACACGCCCTCTGGGTTGATTAAAATGTCCTCCAGGGCCATCAATACGCCCTCCGATGTCATCAATATTATGACCTTCAGGGTTTGATCCCTTCTGTGTCAAGAAACATTCTCGAGGAACAATTCTCGAGCCGAGTAACGTGGCCGAGTAACATGGCTGGGGAACATAGCCGAAGAACATTCTCGGGGACAGATTGACCCTCGTACTTACAAATTTACATACTCACATAAAGACCTTAAAAACCCATCAACTTAGAAACTCACATATCTCACACTTTAAGACCACCCACCCTCAACACTATAAATATCCCTCAAGAGACTCACATTTCTCATCATGTTAAGCTTAAACTTAACATATGTTTTTAGAAATGAAGGGGGAGAAGTGTAAATTTTGAAATAGTCGGAAGATAATCACATTTGATTCATTTGTAATTAGTTTCACTCAGTGCCTAATTGAATGAAGAGCAATAGAGCATAAATTTTCATCTATGTTTGGCCCAAAGATAATATTCGCCACTAAATTTATTTGATCCATTTTCACTACTAATTTTACTATCTAGGGTACAATTTACTATCAAATTTTAATTTAAGCCACAATTTACCATTATGTTTGTTAACGGTTGGAGTATTCCTGAATATTCCGTATAACAAAAATATATGGGATCCATGTCACTCTTCTAATAACCAATTTAACCTAAAACTTTGAAAATTTAACAGATACTCCCTAAATTTATGATGTTGAACCTATTGTTATTTTATATGTTAACATCTTTGAGAACCAATAACTTTTTGAACAATTAACGAAGTCGGGTATTTAAACTAATTAGATTGATTAAGAGAATGAAAAGCAAGACAAAAAGAAAAGAGGAACTTCAAAATGTGATTGAAGAGTTCTAGAGCGACCTTCCGGCATCAAACTTCCAGCATCACTCTAGAACTTGGTTGAACTTGGTTGAATGGCTGTAATCTATTTTCCCAACCCAACCCTTGATTTAAAGTAACGAGTCAGCTTCTAACATCAACTCCACCATCAGCAATAAAGGATCCACATCACACATGACGGCTAAGTCGGGTGACTTAACGTTTGGGTATTAAGTGGTTAAATCAGACCGAGTCAGCTTCTAACATAAGCTCCACCATCAACAATAAAGGATCCACATCACACATGACGACTAAGTTGGGTGATTTAAAGTTCGGGTATTAACGTTGCACTAACAAAACACAAGTAAGTGGTTAAATCAAACCGATGAAAAATGGATTATTATACATAAACTGAAACATACAAGTCATACGACATATGTAATTAATTTTTTAAATAGATAATTTTCAGAAATCAATCTTTGGTTTTATTTTGTTAATGCTTTGGTAGGTAAACATTCAATCTTTTTTTTTGTATAAGGAAAAGAACAGTTTGTACACAAATGATGAAAGATATTTGTTCATGAACATATAGTTTTGAATATTTTAATAGTAAAATAATACTCTGTTGTTTTCAAATCAATTGGTTATTTTATCAACTATAATAAGTCAAGATTTTAATAGTTGATGTATGTACTTATACATAAACTGAAACATTTAAAGTCAAACGTTTTACTTCGTTTGTTTGTTTGTTTTCTTTTCCTTTTTGACATGCTCGATTTTCAATATCTATTTAATTTTAATTTTTGTAATATTATCCTTAATGAAAATACTATAAAAGATTATATTTAGATTAAATTATCATGTGTAAGTATCAATTTTATACCCAAAATCGTCGAAATCGGAGAGATGACAGGGATATAAGTTGTTCCGTATTTAATTATAAAAAAGGTTGTTCCGTATTAACGGATACATGTTTGACTTTGCACGTAAATTGAGATTGAGATGTTCAGGGAAATTTTACGGGTAACAACCTAAAATAAGCATACAAAACAAATTCCTAAGAAAATGTGAAGTTAATCAAGTAGAATATGTAGGAAAATATATCTATTGACAGTATTTCACATCTTAAAAAGGGCTTAATCCGACCAGACCTAAGAATCTATTCTAATTATCAAAAATTCCAAACGCACATTCAATAGCTGAACTTTCTATTTACCAAACGACGACTTAGCTCTCTCATTAGTCATTAGGCCACACACTTTGTCCAAAAAAGCCACAAAGAGGCTATGAGGCGACCAAGTTCGTTTAGCAATCATGGGAGTCTGAAAGATCATATTTTGAGGCTAACATTATGTGTGCTCAGACTCCATAACCACAGGGTCGAAACTTACCATTTTCCTTTCAATCTGATGGTTCACATTGATTCATCTGAATCCAATGGCTCCAAACAGCTTGCCTGCCTGTGCCAAACACAGCACTTGAACACCTTAAGTGGTGGTCATCACTAGTAAAGTTTAACATACAGCAAATTGAACGAGCTACCTCATCTGATTTGTCTAGCGTGAGACTGCAGCGAAGGCTGCCTTCTTCCGTTTGTTCTTCGGCTTCACAGCATCTGCCAGTGTTTTGGTTTGTTTCTGATTGGTGTCACGTGCAGTCTCCATCGGCGTTTGTTGCTCTGCTTCAGGTAGTCTCTCAGGGTCTGCAGAAGTGCCAGCGCCAGCCACCGCCTCGTCTGGTGTATCTCGCTTCTTCCTGGGAACCGACTTCTCCGCAGCTATGATGCAAAAAGGATAGACATAAGACGTGGATGGGGGAAATACAAGCAGCTATAAGAAACGCCAAATCTGCTAGAGAAAACTTCAGTACAATACGGGCTCAAGTCAAACATTATACTTCCTTCACAATTTACGGTAAAACTGGACAATAAAAGACTAAATTTACTTAAATCAATAATGAATTCTAAAATTTCAATCACATAAACGACTTTAATCCATGGACTATTCTGCTTTAGCTATATGTGATTAGAAATTCGAAATTTATTCTCAAATTGAGTAATATACTGTCTTTGAACATAAATCAATCAAGTTTTAGAGTAAATTACAAAGAAAATATCAAGTACTTGATTAAGTTTGATCTAAGTAATTCTAACCAAACGGGGTAATATATACTAAATCATAGGCCTTATTGAGCACAACACTATTAAACTAGAAACAAATCAATAGACTAAACGAGGTTCCGAAGTGAGATTAATGGTTGCTTCAAGAGGTGTGTAGATCTAGTTTCACCAACAGATGGTGAACAAACATGCTACTTCAACAATGCTTTCATTGGATACATTCAGAAATTCCACGATAGCAGACAAATAAAAGAAAAAAATAGAGAAAGGGGGGACGTAGCTTTTAAATACCTCGTAAAGCCAACGATGCTTTCAGAGATTCTGGGTCAATACCCTTCGAATATGGATCCCTGAGGGGAGAAAAGGTTAGAACTTGAGCCTAAAATCAGAGCCACACAAGTGGCTGATAAATAAGGCACGTTACTCACAGTAGACGTTACATTAGCAACAGTATATAAGGAAATATGCAGGTATTTGACGTAACATGAAACTGCATCCACTATTGAATTGTTAACAAGTGAGCTTCAGAGGATTACAGGTTCATGCCTTCATCAGCCAAGTGGCTGCACGTTACTCTTATCTATCTTCAGATTCTGCAGTTCATGTATAATTTTCCCAAATTTTTACAAAAAGACTGATAGGGATCTCAAATAGTTGAAGCTTAATGGATTTTAGTTTTCTCACATTGTACATTTGCACAAAAAAGTTTCCTTTTCTGATTAGAATACCTGCCATATGCAACCAATTCCCATTCCTTAAGCCCTAACTGTAGGTTTGTGTAAAAAAATCTGCATACAGCATAACCCAAAAAAATTGAAAACAAAATAAAATGGAGAAACTTACCAGCTTGAGGGTCCGCCCATAAACTTCAAGGTATTTCCATCTGACACAGCAGATTTTTCTGTTTCGATGTAACTTTTGCGAACTTCATTGCTACATTTAGTCGTAAGGTTTTTTTCCTCAGATGCCAACTTTAGTCTTTCCAGGCGGTCCCCTGGTGAGTTTCTAACTATAGCAATCGAAGATTTTCGGCCCTTGAGCTTACGTAACGCTCTCTCCTCGTTGTATGCTCTAAACTGGGAGAGATTTCAGAAGGACAATCAACAAATAAGTACAACAATGATAAGGAACCATAGCAGACACAGAGGCACATTAAACAAGCAACTTGATTGCCAGAGCCAAACATAAAAAACTAATATTTCCTTACTCTCAAATGATTATATCCTGTGACCTTGAAGAAAAATATGAGGTTCCAGCTCATTTTTTCTGCATGGTTAAGGGACGCAGCAGATATCACGTAAAATACTTGAGCATTCATGTATAATTCAGCGTTGAACAATTCAACTGGAGCCAATCATCACTAATGAGCCAGATTTCAATTTTGTCATTTCTCATCATAATATTTATATGGACCTTTTAATCTGGCCTCATCACCTTGGAGATCCTACAAAGACCTAATATAATGCTGAAATGTTCTATCTCTCAAGCAATAGCGAAACCTATTGCCAACAACTCTTCTCCTTTTTAAAAACTGTTTTAAATGTGAAGAAACTCACTGCTTCTTTTATCTGCCTTGTTATGGCAGCAGCTTTGTCGGTAGCAATTCGCATACATTGCATTATAACTCCTCTAGATACGCCATCTCCTCCAGCTTTCTGAATCGTACAAATATCACCATTTGCATTAATTGTAGCAGTCATTCTTCCACCCATTACAGCCTCCTCACTATGACCGGGGTCTATCACCTGATTCACAGTTCATGGAATAGATGAGGCATGGTGAAAAGAACTTCCTCCCATCAAAGCAGACTGTAGCTTAAGTGAAAAATCATACTACATACCACAAGGCTCCCATCAGTAAAAAATCCAAAAGTAATTGCAATGGGAAGATGATGGACCATTAAAGGAAGCGGTTCTCTCACCTGTAAGAAAGTAGCATAAACAGGACTTAGTATTGGTACTGCACTTGAGGTTTACATTTGACACATGAACAAGACAATTTTCCCAGAGAAGAAACACGGCCAAGGACTATAGCACTCAATCAGAAGACAATACAAGTGCTAACCCATGACAAAAGAGAACTTTTGAAGACACATTTTTCTTCTACAACACTTTCCACCTAAATACTCTGTAACCATTTTCTCCTAAAAAAAGAAGTTGCTGAAAACTAGTCTGCATAACTCAAGTACAAAATTTTTAGAAAAAGGACCGATACGAACTGACGGACAGTCATAGGATATGGATAACTTTTGAAAAATGAAACCAATGTACTCTATAATGCAGAGGGGTAATAAATAACTCATAGATTAACTTTCAAACGGCAGAAATAAGATGATGGAAGCTGACCTCAGGTGGATGTTCAATTACTTGTTGACCATCTTCACCACCAAGGGAGCATTCAGGTCTACGAAATGCCAGCAGAGCTGCCAAAGCAGCAATATTCGCAGCATCAACAATATTCCTGTTCCCAAAAGACGCCTTTCAACAAAAAATATAATAATTGATGTAGAATATAATTGTAGATATCGATATAAATTAACTACTACTCAAAAGGAAACAAGAAGGGGGTAAAGCAATTCGAGAAAGTACCCGCAGTTATCCAAGATGTGCAAATGAACACGGATAGCCCACACATAACTACCAGCTAAAACACATAGTGATTCAGTATCTACAGCCTTGCTTTCCCTGCAACATTTGTTTTCAGCTTAGAAGAAATGCATTCACCTCAAAGCATAAACAACCATAAACATGAACTCGATAAATAAATTCAAACTTATCCGATTCTCATAAACAATACGAACAATACTTCCACTTTTTTCTTTAACCTCTCCCTCCCTCTCTATCTCTCTCCCCACTCTCTAGTTTCTTCTCAGTTTTCCTTGGTACTCTTTCATATGGGTAGAAGTTCATATACAACAATTAAGATCTCCAGAATGGCTCAGGTGCATGGCTGTTAAATGTTTCAACTCCAGCTCAAGCCCAAATAATGTTAAAAATTCTTCAAAACTGTGGAATATAAAGCTAAACCTGAAGAATATGCATATCATAATGATGACAACAAAAGTAACAGTATATCAAAGTGAGTAGTTTACCTTAGGCCACGATCTATAACCCGCCCCAACTCGACAGCAGATTCAGCTTGACGCCCAGGTTCAAATGAAGGATCAGCCATTGGCGAAAACTCGGTGAAGATAGAAAGACTGCCCTCATTTGGTCTATCTTTATACGGTTGAACCAATTCGGACGTCACAACAGCCATAACGCGAGTCTTCCCTAGCTGCACCTCTGCTAACCCATCTTCTCTGTACAAACAGATTTCAAATATTCACGCTAGAGAAAATTCTGGTACGAACATCTGAACTTGTAAGAAGAAAACGAAACTCTACAAACTTGCCTGCCAAACTTAATGTTAACATTACGATATTCGTAAGGCCTTCGACCATCAATTCTGATTTCGGAAAGCAAAGAAGTTTTAATGAACTTCTTCTCGTTCTCTGCCATGCGCCATGCGTTACCCAGTCGAGCATCCATTGTTTATGAACTCCCAAGTTAACTTTCGAGGAGCAAAATGCAGATGATCAACAAACCTGTCGAATTCCTATCTCAAGCACACGTCGAACAGAAGAAGCTTTAAGCGATATCCACCAGAGAATTGTTAGCCGGCGGGCGACGGTGCTCGGAAGAATAATACGTTGGACAGTTGAACGGCGCGGCGGTGACAATGGCCGACTGATTAGGTCTGTGTAGTTCTACTAGACGAAAAATATTTCATTTTACGCCTTCAACGTTAAATATTTCTACGGAAAGAGCCTCATACTATTTTCCCGATTCAAACACGCCCCTCGCTGCTGACCCGATCCAAACAACTCGTTCGAGTCCAGTCCATCGAGTTGAAACGATCCAAACGTTTGATTTTTAATGTTCATTTGATTTTAATTTATCTACATTATTCTATAGTAAAAAAAATATAAATAAATTATATTTTTAAAATAGATACATCAAATTTTTATTTGTATACAAAAAATTTAAATTCATGTTTCAAAATAATTGAGAAATAAAATTATAAATTAAATATTAAAAAATAAATGTTTCATTATTTTTTAGCCAAAGAGAATATATATATATATATATATATATATTTTTGATGAGTAGAATCTATTATTTAAATCCCCGAGAACATAAAGATAACTGAGAGAATGGAGTTAGAATATTAATAATTTAATATTCTTACATTTTTTTGTTTTTTTTATAAAAAGAGGGTACCAGCTTTCTACGTCATTTTATTGATATCAAAATGCCAAACGGCACATATAATTTTGAGTTCTAAGAGCCTTATAAAAATGGCAAACCTTGAACAATGCCACGTCAAAGTTTTCAACTATTGATAAGTAACACTCCTTCATAGGGAAGTGATTTGTTGAAGTATAATGACCTAACTTGTTGTATAAGTTACTTTAAGACACCTTTATCTATTCCTCAATAATTTAGTGACTTTACTAGACTTAAGTTATTAGTAGTTTATACGCATCAGTACTTTTTTTAAGTCTGTTCATCTAAACAAGTCCAATTTTAAGTTTTTAACCTGAACAAGTTCTATAATTTAAGCTTTTGTTCATACAAGGTTCTAATGCTGAAAATAGACCCAAATCTTTTTAATAAAGTTCAAATAGCTCATTTACTTTATTAAATATTTGTTTTATGTCAATAACATGACTCTGATATCAACTTCAACTCAAGTAATACTAAGAAAAGCACACAGAATGAAATAATTAAATATGAGAATGATAAAATCACACACAACTGGGATTATAATATAAAAGATTCAAACTTACAGCAATCTGGTGAGTACCAGACGTTCACAGAAAATAGGAAACAAGAAATAAGACTGATGGATGGAAGCACACAAAGCTCCAACAGCTACACACGTACAACAATACAACAACTACGCATGTACAAGCTAACTCCAAAGCAAGCAAAGAACTAGAACAACAGTTGAACTGGATTTCTGAATAGAAAGACGTTCAACACATGAACTGAGAGAAACAGAGAGAGAAGTATTTTCAGAGAGAAAATTATGGATGCCTTCTCTTCTTCTGAAGTCTTCTATTTATAGGAAGTGGCTCCCTTATCTTCTTCTGAGCAATAATGCTCTCCTTGCTGGCAAGCACTACTGATAATAATGTTTTTTTGTCTTTTCCTTTTATGAGTGAGAATCTTGCCCCACTAGTCACATGGCTGTGTCAGATGGCCATTATTTCTTGGTGATGGGCCCTCCTTGGTTGGGGCAGCTGGACAACTTTTCCTGAGCAGCTTTGACGTTTTGCTCCTGGACAGATCTTACAGCTAATTTCATTAGTTTCTCCTTCATTTCTTCCAGAGGGATATCTGCCATTTCTGATTGGGAGTAGAGCTTTCCCAGAACTGCATCAAAATTTTCTTCATTCAGAGCTTCGTACAGCTCGATGACTTTGAGCGTGATATTTTCTAGGAGATAGGAATTTATGACGCATTTGTCCCACCAGTGGGTAACCCATACCCTCTCCAAAATAGGAACATACTGTTCTTGACCGACTTCGTAATGCCACTGAAAAATCCAAGGGATATGATAGAGGACCAAAAAATAGAATTCTGCATAAGAGATTAAGGTTTTCTGTGACTTTTGTTTGTTGAATTCAACAAATTCGTCGAAGGATTTTTTAACATCTTCTCGGAATTGATCTGAGACCAATCGTTTCTTGGAAAACCAAAGGTGAAACCAATTTAGAAATTTCTTCTAGTTAGATTTTAAAATAATCATCCAGGAGTGTTTATTTTCTGAATTCTGAAAATTAAAAATTTCATCCCATCCTTGGATGTAATCCCAGTATGAATAAGCATGGTGTTTGTATTGCTCATTGAGAAACCTTTTTTCTGGTATGGGGTAATCTTCACTCTTCTGGAGACCAAATCTTGAAGATCCCTAGCTTAGAAATTCCAGTTTCTAGGAAAAAAGTTCCGTCTGGACCTCTGGTATTTCTTTCTTTGTGATCTATTTCTGCAGAGCTTGTTTCCTCAAGAATTTTCCTGAAATAATCATGCTTTTTTAGGGGATGAAATTCCCACATGGGGTGCCTATGTTTAGGCCAGTATTTTCTTACCATTTTTGAATGAGTCATACTCCTTAGATCATTATTTTTTACTAGAGAGATGAGCTCTCTTTCCATTTCTCTTTTATCTGGGGTAATCCCTAAAGAGAACAAGGTGATTTTCTGAGTTTTAGCAGTGGATCGGGATACCAGAGAATCCTTAAAATAAGCTTTTGGTACTCTGAAAAACTCATCATGAGAGTGAGGATAAGA
This sequence comes from Daphne laureola, assembly GCA_038382905.1. Taxonomy (NCBI): domain Eukaryota; kingdom Viridiplantae; phylum Streptophyta; class Magnoliopsida; order Malvales; family Thymelaeaceae; genus Daphne; species Daphne laureola. Next base: position 3,272 of record JBBYHH010182938.1, on the reverse strand, counting down.
AAATTTTCTTCCCCTATTTGGTTCTCTTGGGGAGAATAACTGGTTTTGAGGATATTTTTCTATCCTCTTCGTATCTTGAGAAGACTGACCTTTTTCGATCCTTATTTTCTGGCCAGTGGGCAAGGCATAAAAATTTATTTGTTCTAGCATTTGATTTTCTATTTGCATCAGAGATGCAAATCTGTTTTCTTCTTATGTGGGCAGATGGATTTCGGTGATATCCATATGCTCATCCATATGAAAAATTATTCTTAAGAGATCTGGATTATTAACCTCTTCCATTCTATCTTTGATTTATTTCTTTGGTGAGTCATGCTTCCCCATGTCCTGCCTATAAAAATGGCCAAGATAGACTATCATTTTGCAAATATTTGCTTTCAAGCCAGATTTTTTACATCCTTAAGCAGAACACTTTTTGCTGCCTTACAGTCTGTTCTAATCAAGAATGTTTTATTTAAAAGATCTGCTTCGAACTTGGTTATACAAAGAATGATTGCCAGGATTTCTTTCTTTATTGTGGCATAATTTTATTGGGCCTGATTCCAAACTCCTGACATGAATCTAATTAAATTTTATTTACTATCTATCCTCTATTTTAATATTCCTCCATAACCCAATTCACTTGCATCTGTCTGAACTATTTTGAAGGCTTCTGGGATAGGAATAGTGGTACATGGTATTTCTTTAACTTTTCTTTTTACAATTCTGATCGCTTATGTTTGTTTTTTTCCCTATTCAGGGGGATTCTTCTTTAACCTATCAAACAAAGGTTTACAATCTTTAGCCATATCTTTGTAAAATTCTGAGGCATAATTAAGGCTTCCTAAAAACCTTTGAAGTTGTTTTTTGTCTTTTATTTCATCAGGAATTTTTTCTGTAAAACTAATTGATCTATCAATTGGTTTTATAGTTCCTCTGTATATCATCTGCCCAAGGAATCGGACATTAGTTTGGAACAATTCTATTTTTTTAACAGAGATAACTAATCCTGTTTCTTCAACTATTTTCAGAAATTTATGTAAGTGTTTCCAATGCTGATCAATTGATTGAGAAAACACTAACACATCATCGATGTAGATAATAGTAAATGAACTATAAGGATTAAAGATCTCGTTCATAATTCTCTGAAATTCTGAGGGTGCATTCTTCAAGACAAATGGCATGACATTTCATTCGTAGTGTCTGAATGAGACATTGAACCCTGTTTTATACTTATCTTTTTCTTGGATTTGGATTTGCTGAAATCCCGACTTCATGTCAAATTTTGAGAATATTGTGGAATTATATAACCTTGACAATAAGTATTTCTTATTAGGTATTTGATATCTAATCCATTTTAAATTTTTTTTTAATGGTTTATAATTAATTACTAACCGTGGTACTCCCCTCTCTATTTCTGAGTTTTTATTAACATAGAATGTTGAACAACTCTATGGGGAGAAACGTTTTCTTATCAATCATTTATTTAGGAGATCTTGAATTTCTTTCTTGCAATGGGCTATTAATTCTTCATTCATCTGAATGGTCCTTGATCTAGTAGAAATATCCTTTTCTTCAAATTCTGACTGATAGGGCAGACTCACAGTATACTTCTTTCTTTCCCAAAATGCATTGGGGATTTCTGCACATATTTTCTTATTCGGAATTTTTTTGAAACTCTGAATCCTATTTTTCAATTCTGGAGTCTTTATTTTATCTTCAACACTCTTGTGTCTTATATCTTCTTGAAGACTCATTAATATTTCATGCTTATTGGTTAGACTGGTATTAAGTTCTTCCAATAAACTTGTTCACGGAGGTTCTGCAAACTTAAAAATGAATTTTCTCCCGAATTTCTTAATAACCAACGCGGTTTGGTCTACTTTATAGGGCATTATGGTAGTAAGAAAGGGTGTTCCCAAAATTAGATTTTGATTCATTTGGGAAAGAACCGTGAAGTGCTGTGAGATAGAAATTTCATTATTGCAGACATCTACATGAGTTAATTTGAATCTCATTGGCATTATTTGTTTGTTAGCTGCTATAATAAATCCAAATGTTTTTTCTAGATATTTGTGGGGAATCAATCCCTCTTTAATTACATTCCTATATGCTCCTAAATCAATCAGTGCGACAGTACTAATTTCAAATTGTTTTTCTACACGTAGCGTGATCAGGCTTGTGTACCTCTGATTCTGTACATAATTAATCTCATTGATTTGTAGGGGTTTATTCTGTAAATAAGTTTCAACTAGTTCGAATTCTTATTTTTCTTCTTCTTTTTCTTTCTTTTTTAGATTAGCCTTCTCATCATAATTATCTAAATTTTCAATTATGCCTTTTTCTTGGGAATGTGTTTCCCAACCCTGGAGCTCTAGGATCTCAATCCTTTTCTTTAATTCTTTTACTTCATTCTTAACCAGGTGAACCTCTGTTTTTAGTTCTTTAATAGTTGGCTCTTTATAACTCATTTGGGCTTGGTTTACTCTTTTCAACATCTCATTGAAGCTATAGACTTGTGGTTTATTTACTTCTTGCCAACTGTCTTTCTTCTTTTCCCCTTTGGGACGATCTTGTTCTTGCCTATTTATTTTTTCTATATGCCTTAAGAGTATTTCTTTTCTTATTTCTGGGTCTTCTAAATTTTTTGCAATTTCCAAGACCATTTCATCAGCATCTGTTATTGCATTAATCTGGAGCATATTTAATTCTAAATCTCAAATGCCTTCTGTATGTCACATGAATCACATTGACATTTAGAACCACAACTTTTATCCGATTCTTGGCATGACTCACTGCTTGAGTCAAACTCATTAAGTTCATTTGAAATTTCTGATTTATTAGATGTTTCTTCAAAGTCGTCTTCTCCGGGCTCGCTATTAAACATTATTTACATTAGACTTTGTATTAATCCTTCATCAATTTGTAGAGCATTTATTTTATGTTTAGTTCTACATTTGTTCTGGTAGTGGCCTACTTTACCACATTTCCAGCAAACAGATTCTTTTTTATTGAATCGATCAGATTTATTTTTTCTATCAAATCTTTTACCTCTGAACTTTCTATACCTCGCAGGTTGTCTTTCTTCGTTTTTATTATACCTTATTTCCCTGTAATTTCTGTAAGGTCTGTTTCTTCTAGACCTCTTATGTTCTTTATCTGGGTGGTGTAGACTGTACCCATATTGGGCACAAAAACTTCTCATTTCTCTTCTTTCCTCAAGTCTTCCTTTCTTGACTTGTTTTTTCCATTTAAGTTCATGGCACATTTTAAGACCAACTTCTTTTATTTCT
>JBBYHH010182716.1:0-13705 GCA_038382905.1 Daphne laureola | reverse complement strand
GATTGACCTACGGTCAGGGTACTTCCAAATGAAAGTGAAGGAGGACGACATTCCAAAGGCCGCTTTCCGCACACGGTACGATCATTATGAATATACAGTTATACCTTTCAGGCTAACCAATGCCCCAGTAGCATTCATGTCCCTAATGAATGAAGTGTTTCATCCTCACTTGGATCCTTTGTGGTACTGTTTATCGATGACATCCTAATTTATTCCCCTGACGAGGACACACACCAGGAGCATCTGAGGATCATGTTAGAGATATTACGGAAGAATCAGTTGTATCCGAAGTTCTCCAAGTGTGATTTCTGGATGCGCGAAGTGTCATTCTTGGGAGATGTCATCAATGAACATGGGATTTCAGTGGATTCTGAGAAGATCAAGGATGTCCAGGACTGGAAGCGTCCTCATACAGTTAAGGATATTTGGATTTTCCTTGGATTAGCTGGTTATTACCACAGATTCATTCGAGGATTCTCCATATTAGCCTCACTAATGACTCACATGACCAAGAAGGGTCGACCATTCGTTTGGACTGAGGATTGTGAGAAGAGCTATCAAGAGCTGAAGCAGCGATTGACGGATGCACCGATTTTGACCTTGCCTGACGTGGAACAACCATATGTGATTTACACCGATGCTTCACAAACGAGTATGGGATGTGTGTTAATACAAGAAAGGCATGTGATTGCTTATGGATCGAGGTAGTTCCGATCGCATGAGAAAAACTATCCGACACATGACTTAAAATTGGCTGCAGTGATTTACGCTCTGAAGCAGTGGAGGCACTACCTACTAAGCAACAAATTCCAGATTTTTACCGACCACAAGAGCCTAAAATATCTGTTTACTCAGAAGGATCTCAACATGAGGCAACGACGGTGGCTCGAATATATGAAGGATTATGACTGCATCATCGAGTACACTGCCGTCAAGGGTAATACAGTGGCAGATGCGCTGAGTAGGAAGTACACAGGTGTGGTCAAAGGTAAGGACACTGAGGGACGGACAGTTGAGATAGATTTGACAGCTCTATGGCACCGGTGGAATGCATGGGAGCAGGATCAAATTTTTGCCTTGACTGTCCAATCATATTGGGTGGATCAGGTCCCTTGACATACTGGGGAGGCGCACCTAAGGCACGGGATAGTCGGACTTAAAATCAAGAGAGTAGGCCAGTACAGGCGGATGTAGGTGCACCCAGGGTCACTATCAGATGCATCTCCTGGTACTATTGGGATACAAAATAGATTCATATATCTGCCTATAGTGGCACACATTTTGCACCCTCACACCCAAAGCTCCCAACCCTTGCCTAACAACCCCAACACCTATATCCAACTTGGTAACATCCAAAACTCTCCTTTCAACACTCATATCATCTACGTTTGAGCACAAGACAATTCAAGTATGTCTCTAAACCTTTCTTTAGTGAGGATTAAAAGGTAAAAATCATGTTCTTGAGCTTATGAGTAAACTTGCAAAACTTGGTACTTGTGTATTTATGTCTTGTGCCTCTTTTCCTTTTCATTACTATATGATTATGTTGAGATGTTAGGAAATATTTTTTTATTTTAATACTTCCAATGCCTTTGATATCCTTGAGATTGTTAAGTGAGGAACCATGAACATAACTTGTTGAGTTGAAAGTTTCTTGGACTTTCTTTTTTATGATCTTTTGGTATCGAATGCTTCTTGCAATGCTTTTGTTCTGTGTTGAACATCATATAAGGTTTCATTACTTAGGTGGACTAATTTCTTGTAGCCATGCAAGGCCATGCTTAAGTTTGAACATGAAACCTACGTCTAATCATATGGTATGCTGAATTTGCGTTCATTGCTCCTCTTTAGTTTAAAAAGTATGCTTATTTGAATGTATGTGCCTTATTGCAACTTGTGCACTTATTGATCAATATTTCTTTGAATGATATCTATCTCGTATGTCCCCTAGAGTCATTAGGGTTGTCGTGCCTCATCTTTTGGACTCTAGAGCTATTATTGATTGTGGATTTAATCTAGGTGCATTATCAAGCATCATGGCTAAAATCCTCTACATTTAGGAAGATCCAGAGTTGGCACTAAGGCTAGTCCCACCTCCATGAAGCATAAGGGGTCTACTTAGCCTCCCAGGTATGATGTTCCATTCTTTCCTTTATTGTTCCCCTTCATGCGTGACTACATGGCATAGTTTGCGTTTGTGGGGGTATACACATTAAATCATGTGGGAGACAGTCGGAAATACCTTTGTGATGATTTATTTGACTTGAAACATCATGTAAGCTTCTACACTGTCTTGCACTTTAGCATGATGTGTTTTCCCTAATAAGTTGGTTATTGGTCTAGAACCTTAGTGAACTTCTATGCTTGTGATTACTGAAGTGGTAAATTGTTGTTTCAATGTTTTAATTAGAGATTTCTACCTGATGAGATTTTGAGCCTAAATTGCTTTTAGTTATTTGACTTGTGTGAGAATTGTTCTTTTTTTAGAGTATCTTGACTTGCGTTTGAGATAGAAATTTCTTTCTAGTAACTATTACAAATTCAGATTTTTGCATGTTGCGCCTGGAAGACAGTGGCAGTTTAGGATGAGCCACTTAACCAAATAGTCAACTTGTGCATTGATCCCTTAGATTACCCTCGTTGAGCCTTAAGATGGATTTTTTTATTAAGGACATCTTGAGCCATATCCCTTCTCTTGTAGTACCTTTTGGTCCTTGAAACTTCTTGAGCATGCTACTTTTAGGCTTTAGGTAAGAATTTTGTGAGATGTATACACATATGAGTTTGGGGGTGTTACTTACTATTGTGCTATATGTGTGAGTGTGATATGATATTTCTGGAAAAGCATGTGTCCATGTGATGAAATAAAAAAAATAAAGCACAAAAAGAGTTGAAAAAGTTGAGAAAAATAAACAAAGGAAAGAAAGAAAGTGAGGTGTAAGAATAAAGGCACATGTGATTAATGTTGGCTCCAAAATGATTCAAAAGTTGAAAAAGTGTAAAAATTGAGATTTGGATGAGAAGATTGCAAAAGAAGCAAGTGGGTGCGGGTTAGTCGTTGGTATGTATCTCTAGTGCTCAACTTGTTGACTTTTTTGAATTATATCATATGTTTTGATAATTCCAAAACCTTGAGGACTAATTTTCAAATCTTTGATAAATTCAAGGTCTTGTTAAATATTACTTGTTCTCGGTTTTAAACTTAAAATTGTTGGGATGCAATTGCAAGTTATTGATAAGAACAAGAAGTCAAGTGATAATTTACCACTTTTAAGGATCAAAGATAAAACAGCTCAAGATAATTTAGCACTTTCAAGTCTTAAGAGCTCAAAAGGATCAAAGATAAAAGAGAAATTTCATCAATTTATTGAATCATGTCCTCATCAATGCGTTGATGGAAGATGGAAAAAATCCCAAGGAGATGTAACGGCTACTTCAACATTCAAAAACACTCCAAATGGAAAGTATTCAAGCCCAACGGCTACAAAGGATCTTGAAGACTATCCTACAATGTTTCAACCTATTTTAGAGTCTATATAAAGAAGATGAAGAAGGAGATGAAGAATTTAATCAATCCGATCATCTAATCATTCTTTATATATAGATCTAACACTTCTCCTACTCATTCAAGATCAGAAATACTCTCGATCCAACATTCACAAAGCTACCATACTCAGAGATCAACCTCAACAATTTTGATTCATTACAGAGAGTCATTACGAAGAAGCCTTTTTTTTTTACATCATTTTTGTAAAAAGGCTTACTCTTTCGAGCTTTCATAAGATAAACTACACATATTGGTGTTGTTAGACCAGTTCTACATCACTGATAGTGTGATACTTCCCAATGAATAGGAAGGTTGATAGTATGTTCTATCAACACGTTGATCATAGTTTATTATCATCATTCTAAGTCATGTTAGCCAGGCAATTGCATAAGTCATGTGTATCAGGCAGCCATTTGAGAAAGTCTTATTAGTCAGGCACCTTGTTAAACTCTTGTATGTCAAGCATTTGTAAAGTCTTATGTGTCAGACATTGTTTAAAGTCTTGTAAATCAGGGCAAGTGAAGTCATATGTGTCAAGTACCTCTATATAAGCCCTGTAAGTCAGGCCTCAGTTATAGTGGAGTAATTTTCAAGTGTGTCTTGAGGAGAGGACGTAGGTCCATCTGGCCCGAACCTCTATAAATCTTTATGTCTTTCACTTTGCTTACTTTTCTTACTGTGGAGTTCATCAATGTGATGATATTGTGTCTTTGCAAATGGTTTCAAAATTATCCTATCAATGTGTTGATAAGGGGTTTTCAAGTTTTTTATTTCAAAACCAAAAGTGTTTTAAACTTGTTTTAAAGCCAATTTCACCTACTGGCCATTTTTGGGTCTTCGCAACTTCCAAGTTCAAGTAAGTTTTAGAAGCTCCACCTACAAAAAGCCTTCAATAGAACTCCACTCTCACCAATTCTGACCTAATTATAACCCAAATGAAATACCATCTGATCAGTAAGGAATGCAATGTTTTTAGGGACATCAATGGAGGAGTTTTAGTTTACTTGCTAGCTTATGAATTGATGACGCCACCATGGACATGTAAAATTCCTGATTTTAGTGAGTGACCATCTATTCACTATGTTGAGACCAAAATTGTAAAACTTTTGTGATCACTTGCATGTTTGTTGATGAGTGGGTCTGGTTTGTAATCTAGCTTGAGCGGGCATTGTTGGATTGTGTTGTTTGAGATTTTTTACATTTGAGTTGTTAGGGACTAACAATATTTTGAGTTTAGGGGTGAGTTGTGTGGCATACACATACACATTTCCAAGATGTTTTAAGTCGAGTATTTCATCTTTTAAGCTTACTTTGTTATGTTTAGATGCACTTTACTCGGTGTTGTTTCATCTTTTATAGGTTCAAGGATACTGAGGCATTTGGAGCTCAATGCATGGTAATTAAGGACCTGGCACATAGAACGAGCAATGATGGAGTGCCACATCAAGTCCTGGGTCAAGTGGAGGAATTAAGCTTAAGAAAAGGAAGAAAGAATAGTTGGGTGGATTGATGGGCATATGCGCATACGCACTAAATCACAGGCATGCGCCCCTGGAAAGCTAGGCATAATCATGGGCAGACTATGGAGAAAGGGAGTGCATCCAGATAATTAAGAAAGGATCTAGGTGCACTGATAGGCAGATCCAGATGCACTCTCTAGAGTCTTTTGGACAAAGGTGGGAACTACAAGTGCACATATAGGTGGACTACAAGCGCATTCACCAGCAGTTTTCTATACGTGATCACCTGTTGACCCAGATATGACCAAGAGGGGGTGAATTGGCTTTTAAACAGATTTAAAACATTTTGGCTTTGCAACCAAAACCCTTTAATCCCTTAGATCAACATGTTGATAAATCAAAGTTGAAAACACTTGCAGTAGAAAGGTATCAACGCATTGATGGTTAGCACTGATAAGAGTTGTAAAGCAGAATGAAGGACACAAAGATTTTTAGAGGTTCGGTCTAACTTGAACTATGTCATATCCTTAAGACACACTTGAGAATTGCTCCACTATAACTGAGGCCTGACACATAAGGCTTATACATAATTTTCTTGACACACAGGAATTTACGCCAATGCCTGACTAACAGAACTTTCACTAGTGTCTGACTAACATAACTTTAAAAATTGACTGACCAAAGGACTTTAACAATAGTTGTCTGAAACACAAGACTTTATGACAAATTGCCTGATAAACAAGACTTATAGTGATGATAGTAGACTGTGATCAATGCGTTGATAGAACATATTGTGACCCACCATTCTAGCTGATTGGTAAAGCAAAGGGTGAACTCCGGTGAATGACATTTCACAACTCCTAAGATATTTCATAAAACCATTTGAAAGGTTTTAAAAAAAATTCATGAAAGAACTAAGAGCGTCCAGACACGACCCGAGGTTCAGAGTGTGTTTACTTCCAAAGTAAGAAAGAAAGAAAGAAAGAAAATAAAATTTAATATTGTCGAGGTCCTCCAAGTCTTTCTCTTTTGTAGTCCTTTAGGTACAGCTGTTCATCCCGTCCTTCTGCCCAGTTCATGAACATAGCCAGGTTTCTTGAAATTTTTATATGACAGATATGAGTATATGTTTTGACAAGTAATAATATAAATTACAAGTAACTTGCAAAGCAGGTAATGAAAGAGAGAAGGGTTCAAGGGACTTACAGGGGGTAGTGCCCACGCCAGGAAAAAGGCTTGATCTTGACTTGACAAGTTAGCCCAGTCTCTGTTCTTAGTTCCACCTTTTGGAGATGTTTCACGTTGTAATTCTAGCTCCCAGTGTGGTCCCGATTCAGTGTTTAGTCTTCCAGTGTTTAATCTTCTGAACTCTCAGTCATTAGACTCACAGGAGTGTTGTTTCCATGTGAAACGTGTCAATGGTTCAGTTATTATTTTGTATCTATGAGTATACGTGTAATAGGTACATGTACATTCTTCACTAATCATGTTCCCTTATTTTGAATACATGCACCAGTAAACGGTATGGCATAAGCAAGGGTGATGAGTCGCATGCTTATTTGTAAGTTAGGAGTAGGGAGATATACTCCTCTAATCCCCATATTTTACAGTTATACATCTCGTGTTTATTACCCAGAAATACTCTCAGTCGTTGAGTATGCAACTTCAATATGTTTCTCAATGGTATTGCTTCGGGGTATAATACCAAGTATTCTTTTATTATTAATATCAGTGATGTCATTTAAGCTTCCATGTTATATTACTCTGTTTTAATCCTTTTAAGTACCCATTATTAATATTAAGGCAGATAAGCAGTCTTTATTCAAATCCTTCCTCAGTCAATTATCCAACATACTAGTATTATTATTATAAGCCTACTCTTTGTACTTTAGACAGTAATCATACATCAGTCATAATTACAAATACAGTTTCCATTTGCCTTCATTCCTTCACTGCCTTTCTTCAATCTATTTTCTCTTTGCTCTAGCTTCCATTCTCAAGTTTCTCCCACTCATCAATTATTCTCCCAGTAGTGGATCACCAAGGATTCCCAATTATGCAGACAATAGAATTATAGATCAGTAAGCAATAATGAACTTTTGAAACAAGGGAATTAGACACAGGCCGAAACAATCAATGTCACAGTCATGTTCATATATTCAGTATTATTCTTTATAATTATTAAGGAAGCTCAAGCATTAACACCAAAGCTCATAACATAAGGTATATGAACTTGTATCATCAATTCTTCCTCAAGAGTTCATCATTCACACTTGTATTACCTATTCATCAATAAAGGGGATTTACTAAGAAATCCCTCTATTATTACATACTCCACTTTTCTAACAGTATTAGCACCAATGTCAGTAACTAGCAAGGGAAACACATCAATGTTTCATAAATGGAATTTGGCCCTTATACTATAATTGAGAATACTTCCCTAATTGACCTTGCATTTCTTCTCAATGCCATTTTACACTTCATATAATATTAATCAAGCTTCACAACAATTATCCTTTATTGTTTCTCAATAGGACTTCGTCATGGTAAATCGACCTCTTGGCCTTCATGGTAAAATCCTACAATTTATCAAGAATTATTAACTTTAGCTATAGGATGTTCCACTAATAGCATTTAGCACATAAGAATCAGTAATTAACATGAAAACACAGTAGTTCTCAAACATGAGGAATCGGCCATTTGGCCAAGATTTCCAAGATTTCCTCTAAAATCATCATACAATCCTCTTTAAGATAATATCTAGTCTACTAACAGTTTTGAGCTAACCATTTTCTTAAACTCATCACAAATAACCCAAAGACAGAGCATCATCAAAACACCTCCAGGTGTTACCTTGGATTTTCGAACATTTGCCCAAAAATAGTGAAACGATTCAGCAATCATCAACCACAATCATAGAGGAAAATCTCTAAACATAATTAACAATTCACAGCATTTCCTCCATAAAAATTCTCAATTAACAAGGAGCAAGCTTTGGCCCTCTTTAGCTCATTCAATTAAATCCATTAATTGATAGTATTTCCCTCAATATTTATGAATTTCACATATTATCAACATAATTAGTGTTCTTGGGAACTACCATAGAAATTAAAGAATTCATCAATGGCTACTTTCTGTTAGAATTCTGGTCACACCAAGAGCTTTTGAGATAGTTCTTGAGCTCATGGAGCTAAGTTTGAGGCCATAGAAAGCTATATGTGGCTCACCTAGGCTCATCGTAACTAGAAGTAGCTAGGCTTACCTCACAATAGCTTTAGGGTAACTAGAAGTAGTTTCCCTCAGCTTATCGCATCTTAGTTTAGCTAGAAGTAGCTAAACTCAGCTCATGATAGCTCAAGGGTAGCTAAAAGTAGCTCCCCTTAACTTAACTCTAGGTAAAAGTAGCTAGACTTAGCTCAAGTCAGCCCATGTCAGCTCACTCCATCTCACAAGAGCTTGGAGTAGCTTGGATTTAGCTCATCTTATCTAGAAGTAGCTAAATCCATCTCATTGCCATCTCACTATAGCTAGAAGTAGCTATACTCAGCTCCACTTTAGTTCAAGTTAGCTAGAAGTAGTTAACTTCAGTTCAAGTTAGCTAGAAGTATCTAACCCCAGATCATTTTAGCTAGAAGTAGATAACATTAGCTCACACTAGATAAAATTATCTAGTACTAGCTCAAGTTAGTTCACAATGAACTAACCCCATCTCAAGTTAGCTAGAAGTAGCTAACTTTAGCTCAAGTGATCTAGTCTTGATGAAGAAGTGACTTTCAACTCTAGGTAAACTGAAAGGAGCTCATGGGAGCTCAAATATGTGTGATGTAATCATTTAGAACATCTATGTGATGTTTCACCATGATTTACAAGTGGTAACTTCCATTTACACATTTTTGGACAAAATAAAGGGTATTTTGATAAAATGGGCATTATAGGTGCATGGTTTATGCACCCTACCACATGTGGCACTCTCCTTGGTAGTTACCAAGGATAGGCCGGCCTTGAGTGATAAGGTGAAGTGGTGCCATTTTGGAAGGCACCTATTCGCCTAAATGAAGGTTATCAAGGTGGTTACCATGTACTTGCCATTAAAAAGGGCAAGGGGGTTTCGTAACCTCCCAAGGGGTGAAGGGGTGCAACCTTCTAGCCCCAAGGGAGGTTACAACCCTCCTCATCTATAAATAGAGAGGAGGGGCCCGACCACACACATGCTTGAAAGACTTAGTAGTTTCTCTTCTTATTCTTCATCATTCATCTCTCCCACTTGGATGAATTATTAAGCATCATTCTATGAGAATTTTAAGTGGATTAAAGTGCATTTCTTCAACACATATAACCCCTTGTCTTCATATCAAATCCGCCCTCTTCCATCACCAATATCAATCGGGCACAACTTGAAGAACATTCAAAAGTGTTCTTGGTGTTCTTTACTGTTCAAGTGGAGCTTATGTTTTGGAGCAAGGATAAAAATCGCTTTGCTATAATTTCAGTAGTAAGGTACACTTATATTCATTAGTATCATGATAGCATCATCTTCTACTCTTCTTGATGAATGGATGATGAAAGAGGCATGATTTGAACAAAATATTGTGCTATGATTTTATGTGAAATCTGAATTGTATATGGATTCAATATGTTTGAATTATACATGATTGAGATGGAATAACATTTAATACATGTTAATGGTGGATCTGAAATCTACAGAGCTGGGAGTTGATGTGTACTGTTAGGCGGTGGAGGCCCGCTTTGAGGGATGCTTTTAGGCCAGAGACTAGGGTCTCGTTCTCTATTACGTTATTGGTCACCAGGAATTGAAAAGCGACTCATAGGTCTCTCTCCATACCATGAGGTCCGTGAATATATATGCCCCTCCCTGATGTTCTGTACCTGAAGCACCATCGACATACATATTCCATTATGGAGGGGTTTGTTCGACCGGTGGTAGCCGGGTTGGTCCTGACTCGAGCGGGTGGATGGATAGTTCTGCTACAAAGTCCTCCAATGCCTGAGCCTTTATTGCCCTTCATGGCTCAAATTTGATGTCATACTGACTTAGCTCAACGCACCATCTGATGAGTCACCCGGAATGTTCTGGGCGACGTAATATGTCCTTGATTGGAAGGTTTGTGCGTACTTTAACCGTATGAGCTTGAAAGTAGGGCCATAGTTTTCGTGCGGCCATCACGTGGGAGAAAATTGTCTTCTAGAGGGGTGGATAATTCACTTTTGCCCCTCGTAACGTATGGCTCATGTAATAGACGGGCCATTGTTTTCCCTGTTCCTCTTTGACAAGCACGGAGGAGATTGTATCATTGGAGGTGGCAAGGTAAATGACCAACTCATCTCCCGATTGTGGGCATTTGAGCATTAGAAGCTCATGGAGGTTTGCCTTGATGGCTTCTAGTGCTGTTTGACAGTCTGTTGTCCATTGAAAATCTTTCTTTTTGCGTAGTTACTCGAAGAATGATTTGCACTTGTCCCCGAGTTTGGAGATAAAATGACTCAGGGCAACAATTTTGCCTGTTAATTGTTGTACATCCTTGATGTTCTTCGGCGTGGGCATTTCGGTGATTGGCCTGATCTTTTTGAGATTTGCATTGATGCCTCGTTCAGAGATCATATATTCGAGAAATTTTCCGGCGCCCACGAAGAAAGAACATTTGTCCTGGTTAAGTTTCGTGTTATATCGTCAGAAATATTGGAAAGTTTCCTCGATGTCCGCCAGATGTTTTTCGAAAGTTCTGCTTTTGACTATGACATCGTCGACGTATACCTCGAGATTACGTCCGATTTGGTGGGCCAAGACTTTGTTCATCAGCCGCTGGTATGTTGCTCCTGGGTTTTTCAAGCCAAAAGGCATTCAAATGTAGTAATATACGTCATCGCCTGTTGTGAAGGTTGTTTTTGCTGTATTGGTGGGGTCCATGTAGATTTGATGATATCCGCTTTTGGCGTCCATGAATGTTAGGTATTTATATTTTGAGGTTGCATCAACTAGGTGGTCGATGATTGGGAGGGGATAAGGATCCTTTGGACAGTGGGCATTAAGTCCGGTGAAATCGACGCATAGTCGCCAGCAATCACTGCTTGATTTGTCAGCGAGCATGATGTTAGCAACCAAGTCCGAGTAGTGAAGTTCCTTTATTATATTAGCGTTGATGAGTTTCTGAACTTCCTCATTTACAAACTTTTTCCTATCGGAGGCCATGCCATGTATTTTTTTCTTAACCGACTTAGAATCCAGGAATACATTTAGTTTATGAGAAATGATGAAAGAATCCACTTTAGGGAGGTCTTTCAATTTCCAGGCAATCATGTCGAGATTGGAATGGAATAGGTGGATTAACGCAACCCTTTCTTTGCCTTTCAGGTCCTTCCCGACCTTGAACTTCTTCCCTCGTACGACCTCTAGATTGTCAGTTATTTCACTGGGACGAGGAGCGTCATCCGTATCCATTGGCTCTAATTTGGATGAGGAGGCATTGATGTCAGTAGTGGAGTTGAGAATTTCCACGTAATTGGTTCGGGATGCCTTTTGGTCGATGTAGATGTGGGCATAGCCTCGTGGAGTTCCGAATGTGACAGTGAGAGAACGTATGTCGCACCTCATGTGGAAATTAACCTGGCTGGGGTGACCTATGATGGCCTTGAAAGCAGAGGGTACATCGATGATGAGAAACTCGGCCATGACAAAGTGGAAGTCAAGAGTGTTGAACAGTGTGTCCCCGATTAGCAAGGGAAGGGTGAGGACCCCTAAAGTGGGCACAACGTCGCGGCCAATGCCGAAAGTGGGACCGGAGCTGTACTTAACACAAGAGAGTGAAATTTTTAGCTTCTCCAGCATCTCTTTGAAGAGGACGTTGGTGTTGGCTCTTGTGTCGATGTAGACTCAGTTAGTATCGTAGCCCGCAATCCGAGCCGTGATGAGCAGTGGGTCAGAGTGCGGAAAGGAGACGTTTGTGTTGTTGGGTCGGTGAATGATGTTTTGCTCTTGATGGTCGATCTGTAAGATCTCCCGAGCATAACTTTTTTTGGCGACAGAACCTTTGGATTTGATGAGCATGTGGATCATTCCGTCGCCAGAGGAACAAGGAGGTTAGTCCTTCTTGGGCTGTTGTGGCGGTGACGGTTTTTATCCTGATCGTATTGGTCATCGTCACGCTTTCTACCCTTGGGTAGGTCTCGAGGTTGCCCTCGGATATCATCTCGAATATGAGATGCTTCAACTGCTAGCAACCCTCCCTATCCTGGCCTCGATCTTTGTGATAGTTACAAAATTTGTCGAGGCCTTTGGTCATTTTGTGTTGCAACGGTTGTGGCCATCAAGGCACTTTGTTTTGTCTCTCCAAGAGAAGGAGAATGTTGGTTCGAGTATCCCGAAGGGGCAGGTGTGTTTCGTTGCCTCGATGTAAGGTGGTCGATGATTGATACCTGGAGGAAGATGTCCCCTTATTGTATTTGCGGCTTTTGTCCGCTGTAGAGAAGGATGGTCGATGTGTAGGGCGATTGATTTCCTCAGAGTTCATGAACTGCGTAGCTCTGTCCATGAATTCTCCCAGCGAAGTGACGGGGTTCTCGTTGATGTTGTATGCAAGGCGAGACTCACGTTGGAGGCTTTGTGTGATGGTGAGGAGCTGCATCTCCGTCGACAGTCCCTGAACTTGGACAACCTCGGATTGAAAGAGTTTCACATGGTCCCTTAAGGACTCCTTTTTTTGCTGTTACAGTTTTAGAAGGTGTGCGACCGTCTTGGGTGGTGGTCGGGATCCCATGAAATGGCGGAGAAAGGTCATGGCGAGGTCTTTGAAACACTTCAGACGCTGGCCTCGAAGCATGCCAAACCAAGTGGAAGCAGCTCCTTTGAGTATGGAGCTAAAGGCTTTACAGAGGATGGCGTCGTTTGGTCGCGCCATCTCTAGTTGGGAAACATAACGACGTAGGTGGTCGATTGGGTTGGAGAGGCCGTCGTAGTTTTCTATATGAGGCATTCGGAAACCGTCAAGAGCCTTAACCGCAATGATGGATTCAGTGAAATGCTACGTGAGGAGACCTCAATATCATCGAAAACTTGATTCATTGGCTTCATCTACCCCTCGATAAGGCTCATACGACGTACGAGGTCGTCGACATTGAAATTTTTGACAGTGGAATTGTCGGCCCGGCCGTTGGTGTTGTAATTTGCCTCATTTTCGACGGGTGGAACACCTCACAGATTGGAGATTTCATCTTGAATGGTCTGGACCATAAGTGTTATAGTCACTCCGGAGACATTTATTCGTTAAGACAAAGTATGTCACCGTGGGGTGCCCCGGTTCTATTCGTTAAGAAGAAGGATGAGACCCTGCGATTGTGCATTTACTACCGAAAGTTGAATGCAATCACCATCAAGAAAAAGTATCTATTACCCAGGATCGATGACCTATTTGACCAGCTCAGAGGAGGGAAAGTGTTCTCGAAAATTGACCTGCGGTCTGGGTACTTTCAATTACGCGTGAGGGAGGAGGACATCCCCAAAACCGCATTTCGCACTCGGTATGGGCATTATAAATTCACCATAATGCCATTTGGATTGATGAATGCACCAGCTGCATTTATGGACTTGATACACCGAGTATTTAAATCGCATTTGGATTCCTTTGTTGTGGTCTTCATCGATGATATCCTGATCTACTCTAAGGATGAAGACTCACATCGGGAA
>JBBYHH010182605.1:0-13707 GCA_038382905.1 Daphne laureola | reverse complement strand
GAGAAAATGGACGGAAGGACCACGGATGCAACTTAAGTTTTAAAACGGGACTTAAAGAGGACGAAATCTTAAAATGGAACCCCAATAGGAGGATAATTAAAGTTATAGGACCACCGGTGCAATTTACTCCTTATCTCACCAAAAGTTTTAATCCCTCTAGTGTAAAAAATTATCCCACCAATAGTGATGGATAAGAAAGTGAAGGCTGAGATGGGTAAAAAAATAAATTCCAACGTAGTTCTCAAACTTTTTTAAAAATGGCAAAATGGTCCTACAACTTTAAAAAAAATTATAATTTGGTCCTTGAACTTTTAAAAAATTTACATTCTGGTCCAAAATTATTTACATTTTTTGTCACTAAACTTTATTAAAAAATAAAAAAAACACCAAAACTTAAAAAAATTACACTTTAATCATTGTGGTGAATTTGTTGGTGTTCATGGTTTTTGTAAAATTGTATAAAATTATGCATTCAATGCCAAACATGGGTTTGGATAAAATTTAATCCTCTCTTATCCTATTTTAAATCATCATATCCTATCTCATTTTAATCATCCAATCCCATCATTTTTTATCCTCACAACCAAACAAGCCCCTAGAGAATATGGGGTGTTGGAATGGATCATCCTGCTTCATGAAATGATTCAATAGTGATACACTTATTCGTTCATCACTCCACTCTATTAATGAGTATCTAGTGAACAAATTCTATTACTACTCTCCCATACATTACACGTTTTTGTTTTTTAGGATAATGTTGTTCATTCAATATCACGTTTTTGTTTTTTAGGAGAATGTTGTTCATTCAATATCAGATTATCAGCTTGGAAAAAATTGAAGGCAAATTATAGGGACGGGCAATAATCTTTAGTTTGAAATCCTAGTGCTCTAATTATGACCAAGCACGGAAGTAGTGAAGCTGTATCCCAAATAAACTAAAGTAAATCAAACAAAAATCAAGGGAGCAGTTAAGTTGTACCCCAATCAACCAAAATAGAATAAAGCATATGTGTCCCCAAAGGAAAAAGGAATGAAAATGCACCTATAAATAGAGAACTAGCTTTGCCATGTAATGTCAGACCACGTCTATGCAATGATGAAATAGTACCGACAACATCGAGACATCACACCTCCACCACCTAGCATAATAGCTTCATACGGTCTTCGGTTCGCAGCATCTCCTTTCGGCACGGAGGCAACCAACCTCCACCCAAACAGTATTAAATACATTTGTAAATGTCCGTCCCCTGCAAGAAGTGCCGGGTAGAAATGTACGCCTCAAAACATCACCTGCACGTAAGCCATGAGAGAATAAACCGTAATCCACCAGTACACGGAAAGACCAGACCAAGCCATATTAGAGTACTGGATGCGGAGGGACGGTTCCATAACCCCCACACTCATACTACTACACATCACTGCCACAGGCAGGGTGAGCTGTTGCTCGACCCTACCGTACCAGAAGCCACCTCGATCTCTACACGACCAAAAAAGGTATGTTTCTGCCCATAGTCTACACCAAACAATCTTCGAACACAAAATCACGAAACTAACCAGACCAATCTTACCGAGATAGAACCAAATAGTCAACAACCCATTCGTAAATACAAAAAAATCAACCGAGTCTGATCAAGCATAACCTCCCCTCTCCCAATCCATCCGGCTCCGATAACCGGAGACTTCGACAAACTGAAATCATGAGTCACGAGTGTCAACTTAGAAACAGCCGAGACCACAGCCCGATGTGACACAGCCGAGGCTACCATCCGCAGAAGTCTAGTGTAGCGTCCAACCGCGATGAACTGCAGAGGGCCCACCGCCACCGACGGCCGAAATCGTGAGCCACCAAGAGACTTGCGCGACCGTCTGCCTCGAGTCCAGAATGGCCGAGCACCGATCTTCCCCCAACCCGACTTCACGAGCTGTTCAAGACACATGGCGGCGCCGGCAACAAGAGTCAGTTTACGCAACAAAGGAACTGCCGCATCATCGAGCAAAGAAAGACATCCGTTGGGGCGTCGAACAGATGAACTGGACATGTCGCCGGAGTGCAGCAGAAGGGAACGTGGGCCAGGGCGCAACCGTCGCCGGCTGGAAATTGGAAGGCCATGAGAGGCGTCGACAGGGAAGTGAATAACCCTAGGCAGGAGCATCGTACTCCATACATACAAGTTAACCTATTGTTACTCTCCCACTTTCTTTAATATTTATATTCAAACAAATCCTACAACCTTCATTGGACGGAAAAAGTTTTTTTTTTCTTCTTGAAGTATGAGGAATGTTTTCTAATTTGAAAAGTTACTGTAGTAATTAATTAGTTTGTCAATTATCCATGGAGATCTAATGTACTCCCCCTCCCACAAAATTAATCATGTATAGCTTTTGTATTTATATTTGATTCAAATTTTCATTAAAAATAATTTGTGTTTGACTCTCTATCTATTGCATTGTTTAAAATTTTCATTGTCATATCCATGTCTTTGCCGGTGTACATCAAGACTTTATTAGTAGGACACGATTTTAGTGTAACCATCATCACAACAAAAGCAAGAAGATTCAAGTAGCGTGTATTGCGTTGGGCAGCAAAGATGTAAAATGAAGAGATTTAGCTAACAACCCCACCAAAAAAAAAAACAATCAAATGCTTGAATCGAACCCACAATCTGTACAAACGTGCTGCTATGCTCTGCTATTGACTGGTAATGATACAATTTCTCCTGTGTTTGGTCTTTCCCCTGCTTTTCCCCTCGCCTTATCTCCTATCTTCAGAAAACTATTCGTATTAGAGGGTTAGCCTAGGCCACCATTGATTAAGGTGGCTTATACAATCGACAATTTTTTACGACTAACAACAGTGTAAGTGTGTGGTGTTACATGCTCATCGCTCTGCTCGAAACCTCTGCATCGCCCTCCTGCAAATCTCCCACCGATTCAACATCATCCTGAAAACCAACCACAAACAAAGTGATTCAACATCAATCTCTCTTCAATGCCAATGATCATTCTTGGTTAAACTAATTCTCTCTTTCTCAAGAGAGACAGCAAGTTACGTCGCTGCCAACAGAGCAATTGAAACAGACCAGCATGCAAAGATTTGTTCAGATCACGCCGCTGACCAACAAGTAAATACAGTTATCTTATGTATGTGTCACCTCCTATGTTCTTGAAAGCAAATGTACCAAACCTTACCGCTGAATCCTTCAACCGGGTTTCTGCAATGTAGCGTTCCAATGCACCGTCTCCACGAAGTATCTTTCCCCCACATCCAGGAGAATTTTGAGAGCCAACTGACTCCTCGTCAACAACAACCGCATCTACTCTTTCAGTCCCACTTATACTATCTGGTATCTGAAAATCAAGCACTTCATTCAGTCTTTTCAATCATACACTTCATCCATAGATTATTGAAATGCTTAGAAAGTTCCCAAGCTACCTCGTACATGGCTTCTGTCAGAATGCTTTCCAGTATGGCTCGCAAGCCTCTGGCACCAGTATTCTTGGCCATTGCCTTTTTTGAGATCAATTTTAGTGCTTTATTAGTAAAGTGCAACTTAACCTGAAATTTTATTTACAATAGAATCAGCTAAGGTCATTAGTGTATCTGTGTGTGTGTGAAAGAGAGAGAGAGAGAGAGAGAGAGAGAGAGAGAGAGAGAGAGAGTCTCACGTTGTTCATGCTAAATAGTTTCTTGTACTGCTTTCCAAGGGCATTTTTGGGTTCTATAAGCACCTACAGCATGCAAGCAAACAACTCAAGTTTTATCAACAAATTCTTAACACAAAAGAAGAAAATGCATGCCCGGCCTTAGAGCTTGGTATATTAGATTTAGTGGGCAGAATTTCGTTTATCTTTTCGTTCATCTTCCACCTCAATTAAGCAACAGAATTGATCATGGTAAAAGCTCAAGTTTGACTTATTCATGCAACTTAATCTTGAAAAAATCTCAAAACGGAAACTTTGCACAGATATCTAGTTAGCAAAACTAAAGTAAGCAAGATTCTATAGTTTCTTCATACACACAGAGCATGCCTTAGTCATCCATTAAGGCCAAAGTGAGAAAACTTTCATGAGCTATACAGAATCACTTGAGTGCCCAAATGTAGACCCTTGCCTCTGTACCCTCATTTCAACACAACGAGTTCATAACAGTTACAAACTTCATGCAGCAACTCATATTCGAGCGGAATATAATGAATTCACTATACTAGATTTTAGAACAAAGAGAAACATGCTTCCTTGACTAATACAGGGTACTTACAATTTACAAGCTGCTATAACACAATGTTTGAAGTAAAAAATGTTCAAAGCAGATATAAAGTAAAACTTTGCAGGAAAACACAATGAAATGGTACCTGAACCAGTTGATCCTCAGTAAGAGCTGATAAACTGACCAAAATTGGAAAGCGTCCAATGAATTCCGGTATCAGACCATACGCAATAAGATCAGCACTCTCAACCTAAATTCCAGAAAAGAGATAAACAGGCGCAATAAAATTATTCACATAAATACTTATAATCAAAGAAGTGTTAAGAAAATTTACGTAAGGCAAAAAAAATATACACTCACCGTCTCAAGCAAAGATGAGGTGACTAAAGCACTGGTTACTCCACCAGCCCTCATGTTAGCTCTAATTGGTGCTCCAAAACCAATGGAAGCATCTTGCCGCCTGGTAAACAGTGTTAAAATCTAAATGGAGTTCACATCCAGATGAATATATCCATGCTACATATATAATTGGATAAAGTTACCGAGGCTTTACCTCTCTGAAATGGTTTTTTCAAGATCAACAAATGCTCCTCCACAAATAAAAAGTATATCTTTTGTATTCATCTGGAGAATAGAAAGCATTCACAATATTAAAATTAACCTGCTTAGTATAAAAAAATGGGATAGTGCAGAAACTGGAAACAGTTGCGTCAGAGAAGAAATAATATATTAAATGGGGAAAGAAAAAACTGAAACTTCACAAGTTGAGTAAACAAAAGGGCATTGCAGTATTTTTATAATAAGAAAATGACATCATATAAATATACAGTGACATGCCTTGCGAATATATGAAAAGAAAATCAAGCCCACTATCAAGCAATTCAATTCTGCCATGGCCCACCCATTGCTTGGATTATTACCCTAAAAATAAGGGAAGCCATTAGAGCTTTTTGGTAAACCTATCATCAAAAGAGATCTGAATTGCTTGTTGAGTCACTCACAGAAACTAGACTAAAGAAATGCTGCTCGATCCTAAATAGAGGAAGCATAGATGTAGCCATGGAATGGGAATGTTTAGCGATAAGAAACTGAAGCAAAAGATTACCTGAATATTATCACCTCGAGGATGCTTCCTCGCACCTTTCTCAGGGACACTTACTATCTGATTAAAATGGGAGGACTTGATTACCAAGAGAATCAAGTATAATACAGAAGCATGCGAGACATGATATGATTGTAGCTTCTAATATATCAAATCCAAATTGAATATTGCATAAGCAAATGGACAAATGAGAGTTTTGGAAACCAATATCAGCTGGTCATTTTCCAATTTACAAGTTCTATCATACAGCACAAAGATTATCGTGGCACAGATATTCGGGTTCGGGTTCGGTTGAGTTTTGGGTTTTATTTATGCGGCTACATCCTATTATTCTAGTTACACATTACCACAAATGATTTTTTCATGACCCAGCAGTATTTACGTCAACAAAACCACGACACATTTTCAAGTTCAAAATGAAAGTGCAACTTGTAACTAAAGATTACAAGACTCAACATGTGTCCTTCATAATGAACTCAACGACCTCAATACAATTTTTCCAAAAAAGAAAACAGAACTTCTAAGGAAACAGCAGTAAACATACAAATTAATAAACATCAAACATAAACAGCTTACAGTTCCTTCCAACATTTTTAGCAAAGCTTGTTGTACACCCTCACCAGAAACATCCCTGCTAATGTTCATGCTCTCGGCCTGCAATATGAACTCAATAATCAAATTCTTGAGAAAAATCTAAAAAGAATTTTAAGTACATCTTTAACAAAACGAAAATACTGAACCTTTTTGGTAATTTTGTCAACTTCATCAATGTACACCATTCCTTGTTGAGCTGCTTGCACATTGAACTCAGCAGCCTAAACCCATATAAGAACAACATTCACTTTTTTATAAACAAAACACACCGGGACAAAAAAATCGGTTTATATAGAGTACAAAAACAAAGAGAGAACTCAGCCCAATTATAATTGAACTCAAAGTGCACATACAGTGTCAATTTTAATTTTTTAATTTTAATTTTTTTATATATATATATATATAAATTAATTAATTAATTTAAAAAAAAGAAAAAAAAAAGATGAATGGAACGGTACAAAGTCAAGCTATGACCAAGAGCAGGAAGCAGAAGTATTTACCGCAAGCAACTTGTACAATATTGATTCAACATCTTCACCAACATAACCAGCCTGCAAAATGACCAAACCTTTTACTGATAAACAATGCATATGTAAAGAATAATGATGGTGCCGATGATGATGAGGAATAACAACACTACCAAGCTGAGTTTAATGGTGGTAAAGTACTCTGGACTTGATAAAAAATCAAACACTTAACGCATTCTCTATAATATTCACCCATGATATGCCATATCAGGTTTGTATAACAGAAGACAGCATGCCCACATTAGCAGGAATTCACTGCCATAAGACCATTGCACCATGTTCAACTAAATATAGAGACAAATGCCAGCCTCAAGAACATCTGAGTCAAACGAAAACGTGGACTCTTATGCAATTATCAGCATACATCTTGAGAGACTAAGAGCAGCAAGTCACTTGCCTGAGTCAAAGTTGTTGCATCAGCCATGACAAAGGGTACATTAACGAATCGCGCTAGTGTTTTTGCCAATAAAGTCTTCCCTAGATTAGATCAAGTAAGTTAGAATGACAATCAAAAATCAAAAGCAGAAGTCAAAAAGTGTTGAAGCAACATAATTAGAAGGCATTTCCCTGAACTATATAGGTCTACCTGAGCCTGTTGGACCCATCAATAGCACATTACTCTTATCTAATTCAACACCATCATCATCATCATCTTCTGTAACTTCTGCACTCCCTGCCTCTTCTCCTGACCTATGTCAAATTCACCACATCAATGTTCTTGAATAAAGAAAAAAACAGCAATGAGAAGTCAAACCCTCCATATGAAAACACAAAATACGTCTCTCTTATTGAAAGGAAAAGTTAACAAACCCTTTCTTCAAAGAAGCATGGTAGATTCGCTTGTAGTGGTTATGAACAGCTACAGCAAGCACCTACAATAATGTAACCAGTCAGAACACAACCTTGCCATGAATCAGATGCTGCAGAGGGAAAATATAGGATGGTGCAATCAACCTTTTTGGCCCTCTCCTGACCAATAACGAACTTGTCCAGTCCCTTGCAAATCTCTTTCGGTGTAGGCAGATCCTTCCCCAAATTTGCCCCTCCCCACCAACCGCCACTCTTCTCTTCTCCATTCCCACCATTACCACCACCCTCCTTAAGCCCCGCTGCTCGTATCAGATTAACCCCCGGCGAAAATGGCGGACCCGGAGGAGTATGCACCGCGATACCGTTGGCCGGCGGAGGAGGGCGCCAATTCTCGGGTGGATCAGCCCCATAAGCTCTCAGTGTCTCCCAGAAAGACACCCTAAGCCTATTACTAGAACTGCTAAGCTTTGCCGAGTCATCCTCAGTTTCATTTCTGCCATTCTTGTTATTCGATTTGTTATTGAGACGGCCAATCTCGACGAACGTTCCCTGAAGAGGCGAAACTCGGAACGGCCGGAAATGGTAAGCGGTTTTACAGTTGGGGCAGAAGTTAACAGCCTGCAAGTTATTACTCTTTGAGTTATTATTATCGCCGGGGTTATCGGGAACCGCCGGGAGAGTAACCGGAGGCGAGAAATTGACCCGATTGGAGAAAAGGAGATCCATGTGCTTGGAACATCGTGGGCAATTCGCCTCCGCCCTGATCTTCCGAGGCGCCGTCCGGTACTCACCACCGGAGCTGTCTCCCCCTTGGTCCCACTTGTATCGCTCTTGACCTCCGATGAGCCCGTCCCTCCAGTAAGTCAAATGGGTCCTGCAATTTAAGTCGGGCTTCGACCCGGAAACGACTCTTCTCGACCCAGCCACGACGGCCAGCTCCGTCGCCCTCCGCCATCTCCAGATTCCGGACATAAATAAAGTCAAGTTTAAAGTGTTGAATAAAGAATCGGTTGATAATCTGGACGAAAAGGAAAGAAAATGAAATGAAATTGGGATCCTTGAGGAATTAATTATAATTAATTACAGAAAAAAAGGATAGTATTTTATAGCGGGAGTGGAGACGGGCATGGGAGGGTGAGAGAGAGAGGATTTGTAGGAGAACATGGGGAGGGACAGAAGTTGGGAGATTTTGGTATGTATTTTCCCGTCCGCTGATAAAATCCTCATGCCCAGAAAAGGAGTTTTGACTGTCACGGTTAAAATATTATCCACTTACCTGGATTCTGGATAAGGTGAAAACAAAAGGTAATTCAATTACTCAGAGAAGAAGCAAACAATCTGCAAATTTTATCAACTAAGAAGTGAGTCCCGATCGTCTCCTCCCTTCACTGTACCAATCTAACTTTCTTAACATGTGTCCCTCTCACTCAAATTAGTTAATTTTATTTTTTAACACCGTTTACAGAATTTTAAAGGCTCTGTTTCATTCATCCCTTCATTTTTTTTACGGAAACGGTGTCATCTTCAAAATACTCCGGCACGGCGAGAGGATGGAGTTCTCCGATTGACTAATGAAGCAAAGATGTCAAAACAAGAACAAATGTAACAACACTTCTTGGAAGTGATCAAGAAGAGTAATCATTGTCTTGTTGGTGCCTGTTCTGTAAGCAGGAGTTGTGTTGCCCTCTCCTTGAGAGCTTGTCCTGTCCTGTTGCTCTCTATTAGTTTATATATATATATATATATATATATATATATCAGTTGATGTACCAAAAAAAAAAACTTTTTCAATTTCTGTTGCATGATCTGTAGAAAGAAACATGACTAGTGCATTTGTCATCTTAAAAGAGAGGTGTAACAGTAAAGAAAAGGTTAGATTGAACATCATTATTTTGTGCAGAGATTGAAGAGAGGCATGAGCTTTGGCAACTTTGCCTTTGTCTCCCATCAATAGCCAAGTCTTAGTTAACTGCACCTTTAATTTCATGGGATTAAACAACTCTCATGCTATGATATTAAACAAATACTTAAAATTCAGAGACAAGTACGGGCTTACATTAAAAGGGTCAAGTTTGTAACCCTAACAAAAATCTAAATATATAGGGGAAAATGCCCTAATAGGCCTAAATTTTGTGTGATTTTTTACTTTTAGGCCTAATACTTTTCGACTTCGAACCGTAGGCCTTAACGTTTCCTCCGTTGCTGGGTTTTAGGCCTAAAGCGCCAGATCGCCAACAGACTGCTGACGTGGACCAGTAACGCCGTTAGTTTTAACGAGTCAACTGCCAACTCACCGATACAACGTCATTTTGATCCCTCTCTTCTATCACTTCATTTGGGCTTCTCTCTTTGTCATTCAGCGACAACAAAATTGAAGTAAGTGTAGCAGTTAGAGTTTTTTGAATTAAATAAAGAAAGTTGTCTCCTTGTTAAGGTTTTGGGTTAATTAATGTCACAATTATGGGAGGGGGTTGTAATGCGTGTTGTATAAACGTTTAACAGTAGGCTTTTTGGAGTTAGGGTTTTTTACAATTTCACAGTACATGTTAATTTCATAATTTGGGTTAATTAATTAATTAATTTCACAGTTTAGCCTAAGCTCACCACACACTGCTCTCATCATTTTCATCTTGCTTGTATTTATGAGTGGTTGGAAAGAAGTGAAAATTGTCCAATATGTGGCAGTGATATAGGTTTGGTTTTAGTGTGTGATGAGGTACTGATGTTGTGGATAGTTTTCATGAGTGATGAGATACTGATTAGAACACCTTTATGTATTAAGACCAAACAATAAAGGGTGAAATATAAATGTTTAACAGTAAATTGTTCTTTGTCTTGAGTGAGTTGGGGCTGCAATGTTGTTACATAAATGTTCTTAATACATGTCTAACACTAAATTGTTGCATAAATGTTTTTGTTTAAAATTGTTGCAGGATGTCTGATACAAATGGTATGATTGTCTTTTTCTATGATGGTACAATAGATTGGGGGGGAGGTCTGCTTAAGTATGCAGGGGGTAATCAGAAAAGTATTGAGTTTGACACAGATCGCCTGTCTTACCTTGATTTGATAGATCTTGTGAATGAGTGTATAAAGAATAAATTCACTCGACTTTTCTATGTTGACCCAATGGAAAGTGGTGTGGTTGGTATTAAAGAAATCAAAAACTCTGATGACTGTATTAGAGTTATATCAGATATTATTCGTAAATGTGGGTCGATAGATATTTTATTGGAACATGAGCAAGTGGGTGTAAGTCAAACAGAGATTGGTGAAGGTAGTGTTGGGACAAGGTTAAAGGTAGTGTTTGAAGAAGGTGAGGCTGATTTAAGTGAGGAGGATGAAGAGTTATCAGATGGTGAGAAGGGTGAGGGTGATGCAAGCAACGATGACAAGATAGATGAAGAAAGTGACATATTGCAGAAGTTACGTGGTCATTGGAAGGAAGAAGAAGATGATGAGGAAGATGACTTGATTGATAGTACTTATTTGAGTGATGATGATGAAGAGCTCAATGAAATCAGAAGCCACGTGAGAGAGTTTAAGAAGAATTGGGCCGTTAAGAAAATCAGAATTGAGAAATTATATGCAGGGGAAAAAACTCAATTTGAAGAGCAGTTGGGGGAGCAGCGAAGGGTTGTTGAGAATTTTGGGTTCCCAAAATATGACCCGAAAAACACTAATCCGGAGTTTGTTGTATCCCAAGTTTTTAGTGACCCTGCAGAATTTAAAAAGGCATTATCTGACCATTCTATTACTGAAATGCGACCTATTAGAACAACCAAAACTGGACCAGAATGGGTTAGAGCCGTATGCAAAGGGAAAAGGTGCCCGTG
This sequence comes from Daphne laureola, assembly GCA_038382905.1. Lineage (NCBI taxonomy): Eukaryota > Viridiplantae > Streptophyta > Magnoliopsida > Malvales > Thymelaeaceae > Daphne > Daphne laureola. Next base: position 2,631 of record JBBYHH010182605.1, on the reverse strand, counting down.
GAAGATTTCTCTTGGTTTTGATAAAAGAACAGGTTACTATCATGTGAAGACATTGGTTCAGCCGCACACTTGCGGGATTTCATTCAAAAATAAAAAGATTGATGTGAAGTGGTTGGCAGATAGATTCATGCCAGAGATAAAGGCAATGCCAACCATAAAAAATAACGCATTTAGAACTCTTGTGAGGGACAGATTGGGTGCTGAAATCAGTAGAGATGTGGCGAGCAACACCAAAAACAGAGTTTTCAAGAAGATTGTGGGATCATTGATGGAGGAGTATGGATTATTGCCTGCATATGTTGAGGAAATAAAGTTAAGAAATCCTGGCACCAGTTGTTTTCTAAAGTTGGATAAGCCTTCTAGTGGGTCGGATTTGCACATTTTCAAGTCTTTTTACGTGTGTTTCGACGCACTGAAAAGGGGGTTTATTGCTGGATGTAGGTCAGTAATTGGAATTGATGGTTGTTGGCTGAAAGGTGTATGCAAGGGAGTGTTATTAGCGGCTATTGGTCGAGATGGTAATGACCAGATATACCCGATTGCGTGGGCAGTGGTCAAAGTGGAGAACACTGAATCATGGACTTGGTTCTTACAAAATCTTATCGCTGATTTGGGCATTGGTGAAGGCCTTGGTTGGGAAATTATAAGTGACAAGCAGAAGGTAATACTAATTATAAATTTAACAAAGCAGTGTTATTTATTTATATCATCTCATATTATTTGGTTGGCCATGTTACTTGATTATCATTAATTTTAAAAGTTGCAGGCCTGATAATTGTATTTTGTAAAGTTATAGACCTACTGATTTTAAAAGTCAGTATATGATTACTGATTTTTGTAAAGTTGCAGTCCTAATTTTAAAAGTGAGCATATGATACTGATTTTTGTTTACTGTACTTGTGCAGGGTTTACTGAAGGCCATTCATTCCCTTTTACCGCATGTTGAGCATAGAACATGTGCAAGACATTTGTACTCAAACTTCGCTATCAACTATCGAGGCCCATCGACTGAAAATATATTTTGGGATGCTGCCAGATCCACTAACGAGAAGGATTTTAAGCTTCACATGAGCAAGCTCAATGAAAGGACTCCTGATGGCCACTTATGGTTAGTTGAGAAAGATCCTTCGAAATGGTGTAAGGCTTATTTTAACCCAATGATTAAGTGTGATGTGGTGCATAATAATCTGACTGAGGCTTTTAACGGATGGATCTTAGATGCTAGATGTAAGTCAATTTTATCATTGTTAGAAACTGTGAGAGGACAAGTTATGGTGAGGCTGCATACACAGAGGGATGCATGTCATAAATGGATTAGAGATTTTGGCTCCAACATTTTCAAGAAATTAGAGAAGGTTAAGAAAGATAGTATGTCATGCACATGTGTTTGGAATGGGGAAAAGGGATTTGAGGTCAAGGATGAAGATGATATTACTTTTACTGTTAATGTGCAAATGAGGACTTGTGTTTGTGGGGGTTGGCAGATTACAGGAATACCTTGTAAGCACGCTTGTGCTGTAGTGAGGTATATGGATGAGGAACCTGAGAAGTTCTTAGATGAGTGTTACAGTAAGCAAAAGGTTCTACATACCTACTCCTTTATGATGAAACCTGTTCCTAGTAGTAAATTTTGGGAGAAGGATACAGATGATGTTTCTCTAGCACCACCTGCATTCAAGAAGAGTAAAGGTATGTTGACAAGAAAGATAAAAATGGATCCTTTATAAATGGTTAAAGGCAACAAAATGTCAATGAAAGGTGGGACAGTAACATGCTCACTTTGCAAGAAAATGGGTCACAATAAGGGTGGATGTCCACAAGTAAGCTTTATATCTCACTTAATTGTTTATTTATATCCCTGATTTATAAAAATTGTGCATTAATGTCGTGTTCCTTTGTAGAAAACAACAACACAAGTGGTTGGAGGAAATAAACGAAAAGGAAAGAGTAAGGCAGAAAATAACCCGAAAGAGAAGGTATTTTTACTTGTATTATTTTACTTGTTTGAACCTGTATTTGGTGTTTTTAGTTGTATTTTTTTTTTCATACAGTCAAGTGGGACGACAGCTGCTGAAACAGTTCCATCTGCAAAAAAGAGTGCAACGAGTGAAATTAAAAGAAGAAAATCCCCCTCGAAGAAGTCTTACATGAGTAAGAAGAACTGTCTGACCACAACAATCCTCAATGTAAGCACTACTCAATTTAATTGACCTTGACATTATAAAACTAAGTTATAGTTAATACATAATGTTCTTAATTTAATTGCAGCCTGGCAGAGTTGGTGAGCTGATAATTGGAAGGACAACAGATCCTGCAAGACAATCTGTCAGTGTGAATAAGTTAATAGAAAAGCCACAACAGCTAAAAGGCAGAAAAAGAAGCCTGCAACTTGTGTCCCAATTGACAATGAAACTTTGAGTGATTTCATTAGGAAGTAGAAGAAGAAGAAGAATGAGGATGTATAAAATTGATTTGGGATTTTAATTTTGAAGGTGGACTGATATTTTTGTAAATGATTACATGATGTTGCCTAGTTAGGATACTAGGGTCAAAGTTAGTATGTAAGACCATACTACATCATCAACAAGCAGGAAGAATGGTATGGTACCCATACTAACCATACATGTATGG
>JBBYHH010182494.1:0-13708 GCA_038382905.1 Daphne laureola | reverse complement strand
ATCTATGTTTAATTATCGGAGAGCCTCTGTCCGATAGTGAAAGGGTAGACTATTTTCTGATGCATCTGATTTGAGCGAAGCTCAGTTTATCTGTATGTATTATGGTTTATGAAATGCAGGTACAAGGAAAGAAGGAAAATTTGTTCTGTTGAATCTCTTACAGGGACCTGAATAGTGGTTTAAACCCACATATTGGCTGCGCAATAGAGGATTGATCGTTTAGCTCACCACCGGCCCGCCAACCCTGCATCCGCTTCCCGCCGGGCCGTGTAGCGTACGGGTGGTGGTGACAATGCCTGGCCTGCCGTGAACCGGATCTGCCTTCCCCTCACCGGAGCGCCTGCTGCCTTCGCCATCCTTTATCGCGGCGCCACCACTTTGTCTCGCCTCGTCATGCCGGAGTCGAACCTGCTAGTCTCCCGCCTCACCGAAGCTGCCACATGGAGGTGGACCCTCCTCTTCCTCGGCCCAGCGATGTAGGAGAGGCTGCTCAGGTTGTGAGTTTTCATTTTTTCTGCCGGATGGGTTACTAACGAGAATCCTGAATTTGGTTTCATCTCATATCGGTTGGGACGGTTTGGTTCTATCCGGTGTGGGAGTGGGGGATCAACCAGGGTTGGCTCTCAATTTTGGATGGTTGGTGGAGGTTTCGGCACAACTTGGTCAGAATTTGGTGGGGTAGAGGGACTCTCTGCCCTACCTGGAGCAGTGATGCCCTTGCTCCGGTGGGGAGTTGTCTTTGAACCAATCTTCTCCTCACATCTTTGTGGATTTAGGTTCTTATTTTCGTTCCTAGCTAAACTGTTTCGCTTTCTCGTTCTGGTTGTTTCTTTTATGGTCTGGATTGGCACTTGTATCTGTATGTGGGTTTGTTTTCTCTGGGTAGGTGCATTCTCCTATTTGCGCACCTTCATGACAAGATGGCGCTTAGCTCCTGTGCAGCTAATATGGTGCGTCTTGATCGGCATCGAGGATCTCTATACCCTTGCCATGATTATTTCTGCTGCTTTCAAGCCTTCTGGCTTTGCGGGTGATATGTTGCATGCTCTGAGAACGAGTCCTTCACGGAATACGGATAGCTGGTTCCTTTATCGTTTCTGTTTTAGCCTTGGCAGTGGTCTAGTATATTGGTATTTATTTTCTTTACGCTCTTTGAACATTTTACCGGTTTGGTATTTGGTTGTTGTTTTTTCTGATCATTAATATAATTGATCATTTCCTAAATAATAATAATAATCTCCTTTCTTATCTCTCATTATAATTAATTAGGGAGAATGTCTCATTTTACCACTAACGTTTGTCTTTTGGATCAAAACTACCACTATTTTGAAAAAAAGACCCAAACTATCACCATCGTTATAGTTTCGGGTCTCAATTTACTATCGCCGTTATAGTTGCGCCAGACCACCGCTGACCATTGCCGGACAACCACCAGAAAATCCAAAACGAGAAAAGAAATACATTGTATCGTAGATCGGGGTCTAGGGTTTCCGGATTTCGGTGTAGGACACCAGATCGTAGCCCAAGATCGACGAATCACGGCCAAAGACAGGCGAGTCGCGGCCCAAAGCTGGCGAATTGCGAGCCCAGACCGCGAATCGGTGGCCTTAGGTCGGGATCCGGCGGTCCTAGACCCATATCTATGACACTGGACCGTAAATAGTGAGTTTTGGCATCGTTGGCGGCGGCGGTCAGGCGTCGGATGTGACCCGACGATGATATTGTTACGGAGAAGTGGCAATATGTTAACGTGATGGTAAAATGAGACCAATAAACCATTTCAATGACAAATTTGGATCATTAAAGTATGTAGATGGTAAAATAAAGCTTTTTTTTTAAGTAGTTGTAGTTTGGGTAAAAAAGATAAACGTTAATGGCAAAATAAAACCTTCTTCTAATTAATTAATATTGTTAGTTATTGTCATTATAATTAATTAACATTGTTAGTTATTATATATTACAGTAATTTTTCAACGGAATAATTAACACAATAAAGAGAACAAAAACTGTAAAAGATGGGGTGAGAGAGGCTCGAACTCTCGACCTCAGGATCACTCAGAAGCTATGAGACCTACGCGCTAGCCAACTGCGCCACCACCCCTTGTGTTCATTTTCCTCAAAAAATTCATAATGAACGATTAATGCATTTTAATAGTGAAGATTTGCTCTCCATTCAATTTCGTTTAGAAACAATTTTTTTTTTAAATAGCTTTAAATTTTGGAAAATTTTATTTATGTAGCTTGTAGTGTTTAATTATACCTATTTAATCTTAACAATTTAAATATTACTCAAAACACTATTACTCCCCTCATCCATTTTTAATATTTACGTTTTTTTTTCCAGCATTTAATCTATGTATTTTTTTCTTCTACATTTTGATATATAAAATTAAGTAATATATATATATTAGACAAATCAATGTGTCTAGTTTTTAAAAATATTTTTTCCAATGTTTTTGAGAAATTCTTTCGTATTAAAAAATTAAGTTAAATAAAAATTTAAAAGTCAAATGTATTTATTAAATAGGGACAAAGGGAATGTTAATTAAAACAACTGCTCAACAGTGAGATCCATTTCTTATTACTTTACTTGATAACAATTTGGTGCTACCAAGGTCGAGGGGCCGTTAATGGAGGAGATTCGATTTAATGGAGAAGTTCCCGCAAGAAGAAGGCATTAGGAAGGATCAGTGGTTTGGACCCCTCGGACCTTCTCCGACGTTTAATTCAGATTTGTTGAAGTATTGAACATTAGAGAATATGAGAGTGTAGAAGATACCTGGAGGGTGAACCTGATAATATTTATACTTCCTCCGTCTCAAACATATTGTCATAACATCAAAATATTTTTATTCCAAATAAAATGACCATTTTCACATTTGTGTTTTATTTTAGCGTATTTTTACTCTTACACATGTATTTATTCATAGAGTCTAGGAAATGAGTTGAGAGGGTGAGAATGAGGTTAAAAGAGGGTGATGATGAAAATGTATGTAAAATGAGTTAGTGACCAAAGATAATCTTAATCTATACAAAAAAAACTAAAAGTGAGAGTAATGGAGGTAAGGATGTAACTATGAGGTGTAATTATGAAGTATAATTATGAGGAGTTAACCCTTCCTATATGGAATGAGACTTGCCATATCAGATTAATAGAGTTGACTTGTAGTAACTAGAATGGGCTTTGCCCTAGTCTGGACTGGATGGGCCAGGGTCTAGTTGGGCTAGGCCCATATACATCAATTTGTCCCCCAGAGAGTGAAGCATGGGTTGAAGGTCCATGTGATCCATTTGGGCTTCTATATGTTTTTATTCGGGTAAATTGCACTATTAATCCTTTAACTTTTCTTATTGTTTTATTCAGATCTTGTTTTAAGAATTTATCTTGTTAGAATCTTTCAAGTTTGATTTTTATCTCAATTAGGTCACGTCGATAATGTTTCTGTTAAATAAACCGTTAAATTAATTCATTTACCAAAATACTCTATTTTAAAATTTTCAACTAACCCCTAATATTATAAAATTCTAACAAAATAACCATCTTTTTTCTCTCTTTAATCTCCTTTTATTCATCATCATCGTCTCTCTTCATTTCTATCACCACACAAGGACTAGTTCAAATTGCTAGCCAAAAAATAATTACATTTTTAGGGATTTCAAAGCGAATCTATCGAATTGAATCCTCCACCTGAGAATTGAAACCCAGCTACAAAGAGGCGGACTTATCACAATTTGATTTATGACAAACTTCACCATAGCAGAATTGACTAAGACAATGAAGGAGAAGTGATGCAATCACATCAGCGAAGACCAGAACTAAAATGTAGATGAGCTTATGATATGTGAAAGAGGCTCATTTGACCCCAAAGTGGTGGTGGATTTTGTTAGTATTTGTGTGTGTTGGCTAAGAATTGAGAATACAGAGAGAGCCTAGAAAATGACCGTCGCTTTCACCGATGGGATCAGGGTAGATGAGCTAGAAAAGTAAAAAAAAAAAATAGAAAAAGTAAAAAGGTGAATATAGCGGAGTGCCAGTGGGCTTCACTGAGTTCTCAATTTCAGTCTTCGACGATATGGATGAGATGAGAGGAAGACCGATGGCTTGAACCACAACGTATGGGAGGAGGATCAGAGAAGAAGTCCGCTGTGGATCTGGGTGCGGGATTGGTGGCTCGATCCGAGAAAATAATTAAAATCGTCGCCTCTTTCATCTGCTCAACAATCTCAGATATCCTATATCCTATGAACTTTCTTCTCCACCGACAGTGAAGCTTCAACATGGGAGAGCAGGGGTGAGTTGGCTTGAACCAGAGAGGGTCCAATTTATGGATCTGGACAGGTTCGTCTGGCGAGTTTGAGCAAGATTCCTCCAGATATGAAGAGACAAAGATGAAAGATGAAGATAGGGAAGAAATTAAGAGTATTAGAGGGAAAAAATAAGGGTAACTTACAAAAACCTCCCTGAGGTTAGGTGAAACCTCCAGTTTTCTCCCTCGGTTTTGAGAAAGTTTCAGAAAATCCCCTAAGGTACTGTAAAACCTTCAACTACCCCCCTCAGTAGTTAATTTCATTTAATTTTTGTTAAATTCACGGAGAAATCATCTAATTACATCATAAATATTTTAACCTTAACAATTTTACTCTAACATTTGGGATGTAAATATAAAATTTCTCCGCAAATTTAACAGAAAATGTAACTGGATTAACTATTGAGGGGGGTATTTGAAGGTTTTACAATACCTTAGGGAGGTTTCTGAAGGTTTTCCAAAACCGAGGGGGGAAACTGGAGGTTTCACCTAACCTCAGGGGGGTTTTTGTAAGTTACCCAAAAAATAAATATGGACTCATGTACATTTATTAAAAGTTTAATTACTATGCTTATATTAAATGTGAATTAAATTATAATTATAAGTGTATTTGTGTAAAAACATAAAAGAAAACAGAAGAGTTAACTGAGAAATTAATAAAAGAACCACCCATGCATCAAAAATGAAAAATAAGAGGTTTCAACATGACAAATTCTTAAAACAGAATCTGAATAGAATAATAAGTAAAATTAAGGGATTAATGATACAATTTACTCATTTTTATTCTCATCATGTGCTTGTTTAGTTTATGGGTTGATGTGACTTGATCCCTATATTTATACATCAAGGGTTTGAGCTGCAGTGAACATTATGGAATTGAGGATAGATAGAAGAAATCATGTCCCGATGGGTCATTGTAGCTGGAGAATTCTGAAACTCTAGGGGTTGATATGGCAGAAAAAATCATGACTTTGAGGGGTTAAAGTATAAGTAATCTTACCTCGAGGGCTCATTGTAGTAGGAGAAATCCGGACTACGGGTGGTTGATATGGGATAAAAATTCTCGACATCGATGGGTCGAAATATAAGTAATCTAGATCTTGAGGGGTTGATGTAGAGGACATCCACACGTCGAGGGATAAATGTATAATCCAGACCTCTAGGAGTCGATGTAGTAAAAAAAATCTGGAGTGGGAAGGGTCAATGTAATAGGAAAATTCCGATCTCAATGGTTGAGGTTGAAGTAATCCAGACCTCGAGAGGTTAAAGTAGAAAAAAATCTCGACCTCGAATGATCGTAATAAGTAAGAAGCCATCCGAACCTCATGGAGTTGAAGTAGAAAAAATCCTCACCTCAAATTAGAAATTAAATACTATTCTCTCAGTCCTATTATTATTGAAACATATTGACTGAACACACTAAAACTTACTAAATGAGAAAAATGTTTCAATAATTTTAGGACAGTCTAATAAAAAAAGTGTTTTAATAATTTTAAGACGGAAGAGTATAAAATAAAAAAAAGAATAATAGAACAATTATATAAGGACGGAATGAAGTATTAGTGTATTACTCCCTCCGTCCTGAATTAATTGGTCCATTTAACTTTCATGTTTTAAAGTTCAATGTTTGACCCAAATTTTCATAAAGATAAGTAATGAAAAAAATTCTTAAAACAACATACTTAAAAAAAGTATATTATAAATTTTGATTGATATGTAATTTTTTTAACTTTAAACATCTAAACATCTATAAAAAAAAATTATAAATTAAATACTGTAAAACAATAAAATAAAATAATTTAATTAATAAGTACTATATTAATCCTGCAAGTACGAGTAAGAGATGGTGGTGGGCCTAATGGGTTAGGCTGCAAATTCCTGATCAACAAATCACAAGAAGATAAGAGAAATATATATATATATCTCCAACATCTGACCTGGCAGATCGGGTCCCACTCACCCCTAGATACTCTCCTCTCACACCAATAGAAATCTGCGGCTTCACATTGTGCCACTTGTCACTCTGACGTGTCAACCCTTCCACGTGTCACCTCATGGGAGGCTACTGGAGATCGCGGCTGAATTCCACCCTCTTATCAACAAAACTACTGCGAATTTCTCAGTCTGATTATTCTTTTTCTCCCTTCTTTCCCTTTCTGTGATTAGTAAACGCCATGACCGCCATAGCCACCGCCGCTGCTCTCTCAGTCCCCATTTCTTTCGGCAGATCATCCTTCAAGCTTGATTACAGAAAGGTACAGCCTTTTTTACCATTCATGGGTTCAACTTATATGGGCAGTTTCTGTTTCCTTTTTTTCCTTTTACTTTTATCTCCCCACCGGAAGAAGTACTCAGCTCTGGGTCAGCTCATTTTTGTCTGAGCTTCATTTTATCTGTCAAAAGATTGGTTTTTTATGTTCATATGAGTTTGATCAATACTGCTCTTCAGTGTAATTATCTAGCTGATTGAGGTATGTGTAATAGTGTAGGTTGCATTCTGCCTACAAGTTTGAACATCATTGTCCAGGGCACTTGCTGTTTGTTTAAAGGTCGTGCCTTGGAGCACAAGAAATAAATGTAGCAGGATCACTTTATCTGTTCCTTTTTCCTGATTTTCTTGGAGCTTGGCGAAATATTGTGGAAAATGTGGTATTCCTGTGATGTTTCTAGAGTTTATTAGGGGGACGTTTGACTGAGTGGTAGCTGTAGTGCAATCAAAGCTTCAATTACATGTGGATGATATCAAGCTGCTATCTTTCTCTTCCTCACTGCAGGAATTTAAAACAAGTTTCAGAGTTTTTGCTGTGTTTGGGGAGGAGGGTGGGCTGGTAGATAAAAAGAACCCTTGGGGTACGCTCTTTGACGTTGAGGATCCGAGGTCTAAAATTCCTCAATGTAAAGGGAAGTTCTTGGATGTAAATCAGGCTCTTGAAGTGGCTAGGTATGATCTTCAGTATTGTGATTGGCGGGCTAGGCAAGATCTACTAACGATAATGCTCCTGCACGAAAAGGTATCTGATCTCTCTCTTGGCAAGTACATCAGATCTATGGTATTGATTCTTGGAGTTAATGTCTCGCTGTAACTTGTTGTACTCATTCTCTAAAGTATGCATGTAGGTTGTAGAAGTTTTGAATCCACTTGCTCGAGAATACAAGTCCATCGGTACCATGAAGAAGGAGCTGGCGATGTTGCAAGATGAATTAGCTCAGGCCCACAATCAGGTCCTGAGAAATTAGGGATTGAGATAATTTGGATGTTATAGCTCTTTGGAAAATAATTCTGGAACATCTGGATGTTGTTGTGACGTTTGATGCTTGCATTTATTGTTTCTAGTTTTCTGATACACTGATTTTGTGGATAAAACAGGTACATATATCAGAAGCAAGAGTTGCCACTGCTTTAGACAAACTGGCTTACATGGAGGAGTTAGTAAATGACCGGTTGTTGGAAGATAAAAAAGCAACTGATTCTACGCTTGATATCTGCTCTCCCAGTACTTCTTTGGATACAGTTAAGAAAAAATCGCCTCGAAAGAGCATAAATGTCTCCGGGCCTGTTCAACCATATCATCATCGCTTAAAGAGCTTCTGGTACCCAGTCACATTCTCCACCGATCTAAAGGATGATACCATGGTAAGTTTGTTTTTGCTTCATGTCCCACTTTACTGGATCTTTTACTTCCTCCTCTTCCTGGAATAGGAATTGGATGTTTCTTTGCCTGTTCAGTTTGATGATTGATTGTGCTTAGTTATAAATAGCACTAGATGAATGGTGGTGCACCTTTGTATTATGCTGGAACTGCAAAAAAACAAAAAAGCTTTTGTCTTTTTGAGGCGTTTTGTTTGGATTTATTTCATTTATCTGTCAGTAAGATATTTACTAAAAAACTTTTCCCGCTTTCGTTTCCAGGTTCCGATTGATTGCTTTGATGAACCATGGGTTCTTTTTCGTGGGAAAGATGGAAAACCGGGTTGTGTTCAGAATACTTGTGCACATAGAGCATGTCCTTTGCATCTTGGTTCGGTAAATGATGGTCGCATTCAATGTCCATATCACGGTTAGTACTCACTCTCTGGTAGAGCTTAATGGAACCGGTCATATGTGGTAACTAAGCGGACTCTAAGATGCCTGCATACTGTTTGATGAACTAGAAAACGCCAAAATCTGAAATGTAGTAAATAACTTACTATGATGGAAGAAGGATTTAGCTAATTGTGGACTATGTCTGGTGGTGGATATCAGGTTGGGAATACTCAACAGATGGAAAGTGCGAAAAGATGCCATCGACACGATTAGTTGATGTGAAGATAAAATCTTTACCTTGTCTCGAACAAGAGGGTATGATCTGGATTTGGCCAGGTAGTGACCCTCCAGCAGCCACCCTCCCATCCTTGCAACCTCCTTCGGGGTTTCAAATCCATGCTGAGGTACGCTATGGATGCCATTAGCGGTGAACATTGTAATATTATATTGATTGTAATTAACGCTGGAAAGCAATTTGCCTTACATCCCTTGTGCATTGAGTGTGGCTCAGATTGTCATGGAACTTCCAGTAGAACATGGGCTGCTTCTGGATAATCTCTTGGATCTTGCTCATGCACCTTTTACTCACACTTCCACTTTTGCCAAGGGATGGACTGTACCGAGGTTTGTTTAATAGACTTTTGACCAATTATTCATAAAATCTCAAGATAACCATTGAGGTCCATTTTGCATAGCTACGTACGGAGTATAAATTACTCCTTCCGTCCCAGCAAAACTCATACGTTTTTCTTTTTGGGTTGTCTCAGCAAAACTAATAAGTTTTCTAAAAAAGAAACATTTTTACATCAATTTTATCTTATTACCCTTCTTTTCTCTTAGCACTCCAAAAAGCTACTTTTGTCTTATATACCCACTTTACCTTATTACCCTCTAGTTAACAATATTTCTTATCTCCGTGCCCAGTTAAATGTATCACATTTGCTGGGAGAGAGGGAGTACTACTTTGTATGGTGCATGTTTTCGTATAACGAATCTACTTGGCTGGCTCTAAATACAACCAAAATCTTTAGATTGACATCTGTTATGCTATCCTCTACTCACTGTGTACAACCTTCTTCCCCAGTCTGGTGAAGTTCTTGACTCCTGCGTCAGGCCTCGAAGGATGCTGGGACCCATATCCTATAGATATGGAATTCCGACCACCTTGTATGGTGTTGTCAACAATCGGGATCTCAAAGCCCGGAAAACTGGAAGGAAAAAGTACGAGGCAATGCTCAACGCATCTTCACCAGCTTCATGTGTGCTTGCCTTCGTCAAGAAACAAGACTAGACTCTTATACAGAATGTCCCTGGATTTTGCTCCCATACTAAAACAAGTTCCTTTCATTCATCACTTGTGGAGATATTTTGCAGAACAGGTAATAGAAACTCGTCAGGCGTTCAATTCTTCTCTTCTTTTTAGGGAGTTTCTTGTTTTGAATCCTTTCATGCATCACTTGCGGAGATAGTTGCAGAAAATGAGACCAATTTTCGTTATGATTGATCGATGCAGGTGCTGAATGAGGATTTGCGTCTTGTTGTTGGGCAACAAGAGCGGATGATCAACGGTGCAAATGTCTGGAACTGGCCAGTAGCGTATGATAAGCTTGGAGTGAGGTACAGATTATGGAGAGATGCTTTGGAAAGAGGCGAAAAACAACTACCTTTCAGCAAATCATCGTAAATAGTAACTGTAACAGTATTGATTATTCTCTCTGCTCCTGTGACCGACACTACATTCTCGAAGCAATACGCTGGGAGATCTGAACGAAGATGCAAGGTAACGCCTTTCTTCACCGGCTTTTTCATATAAGTACCATGAAGTTGCCAATAACTGGCAATGGAGCAGAGGTACAAGGTTATTGGTCTCAACATACAGGTCACTACTGTCAAATGAGAGCAACTGTACACTAGTTCTAATATTTTTCATTTTTGGTGTACAGTTAGTTTTATTGTTTTTTTTTTTTTTTGTGTTGAATTTTTGTATGAAGAATAGAGTCAACATGAGATATGAAAATCTATTGACCTGAGTTTCTTCAAAATCTTACTATGCTTCTGCTTTGTAGTGCACATTACAATTTTTTTGCCTCAAGGCCAGCAAGCTGAAATCTCAAAATTTTACAATAGATCCTAACCCCCAATGCTTCAGAAGCACGAGGGGCATACATGCTAACAAAAAGATGTGATTTTAGACAAATGATCTCAGAAATGTTGATACTTCAGGACTGGATGAGTCTTCTCTGTACTTCTTAGCTGAGCCTGCAAATAAGGAAAAAGGATAGCATCCTCTTTTCCATTCCTAAAATCTAGGCCAAACTTCGGCCTAGCCCTGGTTCACTACACCGTTAACAGGGGGAAAGAACCAGGAAGAAAACCCCTGTAGTGAAATCATCTTCCAGCAAAGGACCATGATGGAATGAGAATTCCTGCTGCATCCTGAAATACAGTTGAAATGGATTAATGGATGAGTAAAAAATACAATTCGGAGAACCCTTGCATGTAGAAAGCTCTTACCTTCCGAAGATTCAGAAAGTAGTTCACCATAGGGTCTCTGATAAACAGCAAGACAACACCAGGAGTGTACCATATCTTCATCAATCTTCATCAAACTCCTGCTATTGAAAGAGCCAACGATCGATCACACACTCGGAACATGACATACGAGAAATAAACTGTAGCTTTCGTATTCAAGAATGTTGAATGGCACCTTATCTTGCTCCATCATGAATGTCTGTAAATGAACCAACGAAATTATCCTTTCCAAAGACTGAACGAGCAGCAATCACCATATTGCAGAACACATGGACAGATATATGATTCAAGCTTTTCATAAATGTGGGTGCAAAACTTACAAAACTTGAATTCACAATTTGTGGTCTTTACCTTTCGTCAAACACATGGAGAACAAGAAACAACTTCATGCACCATCAATTAGCCTTCAAGAATGTCGAACGCTACCTTATCTTGCTGCAGCATGAAGTTCTGTAAATGAATCAATGAAATCATCCATTCCAAAGACTGAACGAGCAGCTATCACATGTGGGTGCAACACTTGAATTTACAAGTTGTGGTCTTTACCTTTCGTCGAACATGAATCAATCAGCCTTGTTGTTGAACTTCCAAAGGGTAACGGCAGAGCGGGCACAAATGGCTGGTCTGTAGCCACCTCACAACACAATCATTGTGATAAAGATGACCACAAGGCAACTCCACCAACTGATCAGCACCTGAAAATTCCTCCAGACACACCGTACAACCAGTCTCCGAATCCCAACACTCCTGCCTCGGCCGTTTCTTGATCGGCAAGGAACAGCCCAACGCATAACCGATCTTCACCATTCTTCTCTCGCTCGCCCTAACCCGCTTCAATGACTTGATCTCCGATTCAGTCGCCGGCCGGAACCCCGCCGGCAATTCTCCCGCCAACTCACCAAGAACCAGATCGATATCGTCGCGGTCATCATACGGCGTCCGAACAAGAACATCCACGATCAATGCACAACCCTTGTGGCGACGGCCCTCCAATTCCCAGGCGAAGGACAAGACGTCGGACATGATCGTTTCCAAGAAGTTATCGGAACCGCCGGTCCTCGAAAAGAAGGAAAGCAACGCCGTAAGACCGCCGTGTTCCTCGGAGAAGAAAAGATCACGCGGGTATAAGAAAGAATCACGGAATCGCTCGAAATGGAGGTCGATTTCTTCTGGGTAGCTCAAATGGAGATAGTGATTGAAATTGAGTTCCAAGAAGAAGCAATCGAAGTGGGTCAGAGGACTCGGGGTTACAGAGTAAGAGTAAACAGACATGCTGGTGGGTGCTACTACTATGGATTCTTGAAGAATTCTTGAAGAAGAAGAAGAAGAAGAATTGGAAATCGAAGCTTTTCAAGAATCGAATTAAGGGAATTTGGGAAGTGAAATGAATTTAAGAACTGTGAATGAAATTTATGATTTTTAAGGAAGGAATTCGGATTCCGGAAGTAAAAGGGAGTCGAAGAGGCAGGGTGCATGTTACAAAGAGCTAGTTAGGGGTCTGTAATTATCAGCCTTTTTAATTAATTAGTGGTAATAATTTTGTTTTCTCTAAAATACTATACTTTACAGCCTAATCTTTTTTTGTTTGTTTTTAAACAAGTTTACTTAGAAACTAGAGACATTTATTTATCATTTACACTAGTTGTTTGATTTTATATGTCAAAATATTAAAGTAAAAAAATTATATAGTAAATATGGAAACTAATTTTTTTAATTACTTGTAGCTCCATCCATTTTTAAAGTATTTATGCATTTGGATTTCACACATGTATAGTACTCGTATATAATTAAAAACATATAATTAAAAATATTGGTTTTCGTCATAAATGGTATAAATGAAATTGATTAAAAAGGAAAACTTTTTAAAAAGTTGTATAATACTAAATTTTCCTTAAAAAAATTGAATGGTTTTACTTTCATGTTGTGTATTGTAGTGTTTGAATTAAATTATTACTAACATAAATAACGAAAAAAATCTTAAAAAACACTATTATTTAGACATCAAATTATTACACTAATGAATTATTCAACTTATTATAACTCTATTCAAATATGGAAGTAAGAACTGATGATGAATAATAGTCGACCAATAGGGGTTGCGCCACGTCAGTTTTTTGTTTTTGTTTTTTTTTTTAAAAACTTTTTTTTTTGTTTATTAATAGGACTGTGTGACGCCACCTCTTTTTTTTTTTTTTTTTTTTTTCTTCCCTGGAAGTCGATTAATGAATAATAGCGTGTTTAATAAGGTTTGGTCAAGTCACTTTTTTTTTTAATTTTTTTTTTTTTACTTTTAAAGTGTGTTCATTTATGCTATTTGTAGGGGAAATTTTATAAATTTTAGAAATTGATATAAAATTTATGAGAGAACATTTCTAGAAGAAAAAAAATCAGTTTCTTTTATTATTATTTTTTGAAGTGTAACTGTTGATGAACAGTAGCGCGCCACGTCATTTTTTTTTTTGCTTGTAAAGTGTGTTCATTTATGCTATTTGTAGGAGAAATTTTATGAATTTTGGAAATTGATATGAAATTTGTGAGACAACATTTCTAGAAGAAAAAAAATTAATCTTTTATTATTATTTTTTACATTGGTCCTCGAAATTTTAGAGCTAATATCATGAGTTTCTTATAGACTTATAAATTACTCTACTTCTCAATTTTCATAATGTTATTCGTAATACATTTAAGTTCATATTTTATCTTACTATACCAATGACATAAATGATCTCAAACTTAGATTTTTGTTTGATGAACTACTCCCTCCGTCCCAGAATCATTGAAACGTTTCTTTTACTGTTTCAAGTTGCAGTGTTTGACTCAAAATTTAACTAAGAAAAATAGTAAT